>RPOG01007852.1:3515-16384 GCA_008086565.1 Thalassoma bifasciatum | reverse complement strand
TTAAGAGTCTACATGTAAACATCTGTGCACCTTCTGTGGTCGTATGGTCATCATATACAGTTTGATTTCAGACCACAGCAGAGAGCTCGGCTGTGTTTCAACTTTGTTGTGGGGAGATGTAGTTTATGTGGACTCTACGGCTCTCCTTCATCAATAAAACATCGATGCTGCTGAAAAGATTTTGTTTCAGAAAAAAGAAAAACACCATGATGAACTGACTGAGAAATATACTTAAGCAATAGACATAACCAATCTTATCCAACACTTGCAGATGCTCTGCTGAAATATAATGCCGAAAGTTTCACGCATGAAAACTTAATGATGTATGCGGTTTACATAACAAGAACATTAAACCACTGTAGATGACTGAACCATTAACCAGCGCTCTTATTAAGTGGAGCACTGAACAAAGACTTCCTCCTGTCTTTAACATGACTCTCACATGAAGAATGTGCTCAGTGATGCACATCAAGGTCTCAGCTGAAGATTACAACACAACTCAATTTACAACTCTAACTATTACGATACAGTGCCACTTTACATTTAAGAGCGGGCCTACACCATATTTCACGTCATTGACGAAGACTCCTAAATCTTAAAAGGGGGGTGTTGTGCTTTTTTAAGCTTTACTTTGTCCCTCTTTTCAGTATTATTCCTGTAAAAGATGACATTTCCTTTTTTAGCAAAATCCTGCAGGCCCTATCTTTAAGATATTATAACACACTATTTAGGGCTCACTTTTCACAGAGACTTCAGTCGTCAACACGTGTGATCCAGGCTCAGTTCTGACTTGCAGCTCTTTGCTTGATATCTCTCTTTTTACTCTGTATCAGTTTATAACCAAACAGAGAGGGCAGACTTTCACATTTTTAGGGGGGACATGCCACCTCTGGCCAACCCTTTGGTCAGTGCCTGGTTGTTGCCAGAATATTATAACTCAGATGCTGGATCCACGTCCAATGAGGCCTGTAATTAAAGGTTTCATCAAATCTGTTTTCCTCCCCAATCATTTCAATCCAGCCGGATTAACAGAGCGCAGTGTGATGGGGGAATGGAGCGGGAAGAAGATCCAAGATGGAGGAGCTTCCTGCAGAGTCTCAGTGAAGTGAATGTGAGGGCAGACGGCAGGAGCCCGAGGACGCTGGCTGCTGGAGACGCTCCAGTCGCTCCACTGGCAAAGGTACAACAGGCACAGATGGCTCAGGCATCAGTGAACACACACACAAACACACACACGCATATACACACAAGCTACAACAGGAGATGACACACAAACACACTGACGTACAAACAGCCGCAAACAAGCACCAAGCAAATCAGCGCACAGCCAACTGATTTATGTGAATGAACACACACACATTCACACACAACTCACACACACTCCACATCAAATTAGGCATGAGATTAAATGCCACATCAAATCTACTTTAGTTTCTGATCCTTCAGCCCTGTAGTGCCCTCATTTACACAACCAAAACAAAAACAGCAACTGTGCTCACAGATCTGTGTGTATGTGTGTGTGTGTGTGTGTGTGTGTAAGAGGGAGAAATAACAGAAGAAAGACAGGACAAGGACAAATTCCTCCTCCTCCTCCTCCTCTAAGCGCAGAGAGAAGATGTAAGAAGGGAACACAACAGTCTTATCTCACTCTCACAGTGCAGACGCAGCTCTCCGCCTGCTGCCTTTCTGCACGGTTCATGAATTTAAGCTTCACAGGAAAAGTTACGAAAGATTTTTTAAATGTTTCAGAGAGCATGGGCCTCAAGCAGGAGCAGCAAGGCTGGGTCAGAGGAGCAGCTGCAGAGAAATTCAGTTGAATTTTTCGAACAAGAAAACGTCTTCATGTCTTTCTTGAGCAAGCAGCTTTACATTAACCCACTTTATCCATAAAATCACACCTGAGAGCAAATCTGAAAGTAGCTGATGGCTTGAACTTCAATCCGCTACATTAAATTTATGTGAAAGATTGGACATGAGGCACTGGATGGTATAAACAGTCTATCACAGGACAAACACACACAGAAAACCAGATGCCCTCAATAAGCAGGAGAGGAGGGTCTTTGGTCTGAGGGAGGAAGTCAGTGTACACAGAGGAAATACATGAAAACTCCTCACAGTACGACGCCACTCTTAATTTAGAGCCAGATCTGTCTCACTGAAAGGAAACAGAGCTAACCACTGCACCTGACAGCTAAAGGTCATTCTTTCAGAGATATACACTGAGGAGAAGAATCAAGATACCAAGTGTAATATCAATAAGTGCTATTCTATGTTCAATTAGGGATGGGCATCCAGAACCAGTTCCTGTTAAGAATCGATAAGAAATGGTTCAATCCATCAACATCATTGGCCTTTGTTCTTAACAATTCCTTTATTGATTTTTTACAATACATCAGAGCAGCCGGACCTTGAGTCCACAATTCTGCCTCGGATAGCTTAGCTTAGCAGACAGATTAAAGTTTCCCAGGAAAACTATGATTCAGGATTTTCTGCTTGGATTTTCACTTAAGAAGCTGTAAAACTGAACACTCAAAGAAATGTACATTACTCTTTCAACGGAGATTCATTTTCAGTACATTCAACATGTTACACATCTCTTTATGTACCAAAAACCATGTAGAAAACATTGTGCTAGCTTGATGCAACTATATATGGGAAATTGCATTGATAAGCGAGTGGTTAGCATATATCTTTATTACGTGGGTTTTAAAACAGAATTTCAGCTTTCATCACTGGAACACATCACTATTAATCTTTGTAAACAATAATCAAAACTCAAAAGTGTCAAAATACTAACTAAATGTTTGTAACTAATGTAACTAATGGAAGTGCAGGCTCATGGCTGACTCTAGCATAACTACGGCAAGCTCAAGGTTCCAAACAACTCAAAGCTCCGTTAGGTGACCTACTTCAGATGATAAATTTCAACAAAACAACACATCAGCATCACCTGATGTGCATTTTTTACTTGTATCTATTTATTTAGTGATATCTAAATTCATTGACCAATTTCACATTTATTCACTTAAAAACTCAAAAAATGTTGACACACTGGAGCAACTTTTTATACATGGGACGAATCGACAAGGCAATCAACAAGCAGAATCGATAAGGCATGGCTATCAATGGAATCCTATCAATACCCATCCCTATGTACAATGTCATAAATTATCTGTTTATTATGTCAGTACATAGTTGACTAATGTGCAACAGTGCAACAATGATAAAAATCCTTTTTTTTTACTGGTATGTTCACACTAATTAATTGTTCATTCATTCGTTCATGGTATTAGGCACTATTTTTCCTATTTTTGCCCTAGATGTTTTGTATTTTCTAATTCCACGCCAACACTCTGTATCATTTAACGAGACACTTGCTTTTTCACTTTGTATCTTATTTATTATTAATTTACAGACTGCTTTTTTGTTGTTTTTTAACTTTGCTAACTTTTGTGTTTTTTACTCTTTCAAAACAATTTCCTTCAAGATTAACAGAGTAATTCTTATCTTATCTTATCTTATCTTACGCACCGACCTGTCAGTCAAATCAGCTCTGCCCATAATGAACTCTGTATTACTCTTGGCTTGAATACAGTCCAGACAAAGATCAGAAATTGTACACAGGCTCTAAATGTGTCCACTGGACCTTTGAAGCCAGCCCCAAGTGGACACATGAGGAACTGCAAGTTTTTATGCTCTACAGTGGATTCAATTTTCTACACCAACAGTTTCTGCTTGTCCTTCACTTTTGGTTTTGAGTGTCTGCACTGCATCTCTAATATTCTAGCATTGAATAACTGTCCAATGATGTAAAAAGTCAAAGCTTCACACAGCTGATGAGGAGCTTTGTTAGATCTGGACTCTGTCTCAGGAGGCCGGGGTTTGCGGAGGGGGCCAGAGGACAGCTGTCAGTCCCCGCAGCCTTCAGACCGACACCAAACCTGCTGCTGACTCAGCAACTGTGGTCGCCTCAGACAGCTGCCCCTGAGAGCTGCTTACTGCGGCAGATATCCACCATTTATTAAAGATCTGAGAGTGCACACCCACACACACATACGCAGCATGTGTTAACTTTACCAAGTTAGTTTCAGCTGGGTACGACTCTTTAAACACAGTGAGACCCGCACTGTGAATTTGTGAGCTCTGTGGCTTTCTGACCTCTCCTAACACATGCTCCTTATGACTCTTATAATTAGATTTTCTGCATTTGTATGTGTAATCAAAAGAATAAACAAAACAAATCTTAATCTTTTCAATGATGTTAAAATCGTTTGTTTGTGCTCCAGGCATCCAAAATAACTGAGTGGTATTTGTGCTATGGTCTCAGATGGTTTGTTTTGTAGGTCATAAACAGGAATCAGTAATAATTGCAGCCTGTTTCGTAACCAGCTGAAAATTTGTTAGAGGAGCATTAATATTAATCTGTTTGAGTCTCACTCTCCTCTTACTGAATGGAGAGACTCAACCACCTCTCTCTAACCTCACTGCTGCTGCTGCTGCACTCATCTCCTCTGCTGCTCACGTCTCTCACTCTGTGCCAGGAGCCAGGAGCTGATATTGACAGGCTGTAGCCTCCAAGAATGAAAAATAATGAATGAGTATGAAATCTCTCCTGACAGAGTGGTAAAACCTGAGGGTCATTTTCGACCTCAGAGATATGAAGCCGAACAGGAGCTTCACACTCTCAGGTATGAGCAGCAGCTCTGCTCACAGCCTGTGTGTTTGTTTGGAGGTGATTTGTAACGCAGATCTGCACAGTGGGCATTTCATACAATCATAAGGAGAGACATCTGAGCTGAGACAATGACTTCATAATCTGATCGTGGCGTCTGTTTTCCTGCTTCCGGACAGAGCTTAATGTTAACGGTGATATGATCACCGCTGCAGCAGAGGAGTTCTGGTGAGTGATGGCAGCTACGTTCAGACAGTGATGCACCTCTCCTATTTCAGGAAGGAGACTGTTAGACATTTACCTGACCTTGTTAGAGGCTCCATGCTGAGGCAGACGGATAACAATGACACATCAAATCTAATAATATGAGTACCATTCTGCTTTTTACAATTGTCTTCAGGATTTTCTTACTGCTTTTTACAGTCCATGTCTTATACACTCCCAATCAAAATCTTAAGACCAGCTGAAAAATTGCACAGTCACATTTCGCACTGTTGGATCTTACAAAGGTTCTCTGAAGAAATGGGAGAGAGAGCTAAAAATCAGTAAGCAATTTATTGAAAATGGCAAATAAAGTGAAATAGTTTTTTCATCAGCTGATCAAAAGTTTAAAGGGACTGTGAGGACTTTCTCAGTGATCTTGAGAATGGCATGTTGAAGTTTCCATGACAATGCCACACCAGCTGACGAAGTTTAGCAGTGAGAAGAGCGACCTGCGTTTTCCTCGGCTAAAATGTATTTCAATGATTTATTTAGTAATAACAGTGGACATAGGAGCTGGACTGTCTGACAGAAAAGAGACGGAAGAAAGCTGAAGGGGAAAGTGATTGAGCATGGGCTAAAGGCTAAACACAAGCAAAAGGCTAAAAAGCAAGCTAAAGGCTACAATCGGACTAAGCTAATGTTCATCCCAACCCATGTTGCACCAGTTATACTGCGGTGATCTGTACAAACCTGAGAGTCTGTCAGTAAAACAAAGAGCTAGATTACATTTGCTCCATTTAGTAGATGGGCACTGGTAGGACATAACTGGTATTCACTAATGTTACATGACACTCGTATGTCTCAGAGTACTGGGCTGTGAGTTATGCTCAATGTAGCCGACTACTAAATTACAATACAGACCCACAAAGTTTTCTTGTTGTTAGATTTCAAACAACAGCGTTGCGTCATCTTTCCAAATAGATACAGGAGTCATGTCTTCACAGCAGTTTGCATAAGTCCTCCGGCAGAAGGGGTCGCCATAATCCACTTCAAAAGGATCCTCCTCACAGCCCCTTTGAATCCACAGCTAAAAATTACTTTTCAACTGGTCTTAAGATTTTGTCAGGTGTTGTATTGAGGGCTGTGATGAATGTAGTTGTGTTTCTGTCAGACAAACTAAACCCATCCTCCTCAGATTGACCAGTGTCTGGTAAAAAAAACAAAAAAAAAACTGCTTGGTAGATTAATTCTGTATTCACTCGGGTCATTTTGCAAACACCAGTGCAGCACAAACATGAAGAACATCAGGGAGTTGAAGTTACTGTAAGCGCTACATTTGCTTATCTCAATAATGTAAATACGAACAGCATATGTTTATCATGTCACACAGGAACACCACAGTCCCAGAGCTTGGACCGGATTGTAAGGGCAGAGTGAAAGACGAATGAGCTGATATTCATCTGCATTTCAAAGATTCTGCCTCAAAAAACACAGGAAAGACTCAATAATTCATGAGAGTAACCAACTGCACCACACTTCAGGCTTCCCATAGCTGCTATGTACAGTGCTGTATGCCGCTCTTAGTGATGTAGCTCTTACTTAAACCCACAAACTGTATGTAGGCATTTTCTTTTCCTCCTTCAAATCAGCAAATATGCAAACCCTCTAGCTGAGCCACACAAAAGCACGCTTCCTATGCAGACAGCTGTTGTGAAACGGGAGAGAAAACACTTGATCAGCACCGAGAACGTGGAGTGAAAATGTGGCCCTGTAAAAGCAAATATGTCCTCTGTTGATCTCTTTTGCTATTTTTGACTTTAAGAAGAAAAAGATTCACAAGTTGTGCATAAGGGTTTTCAGCCTTATGAGCAGCAATCATAAAAAAACACATTATCTACACAGGAAGTGAGTGGGCGTCCAGATGAAAGAGCTCACGTCCGACTTCATAAACCGACTAAACACACAGCTGCGTCGACCTGAAATGACACCACAAATATCTCAGAGGTAACACATCCCTTACCAAGTGTGAAGAAAACTGCAGAAAGTATTCAGTCTGACTATAGCACCTCTAAAACTGCTGGCGTCCTTTGTTAAGCTATGAAAGATTTCTCAGATAACTCTTGTGAGAGTGGAAAAGCTGACAGAGAATCAAACACACAGACCCAACCTAAATTATGAAGAGGGAACTTTTTCTCTGCAGATACAGATCCCATCACTAATAAGACAGCAGACTGCAGAAAGCAGAAAACTTCCTCAGCTTTGTCCGTTTCTTCTCTCAGCAAATTATTCTACCAGCTCTCGACGGGCTCGTCTCATCCTGCAGATGAGCTGAAACTAACATGTATTTAATTGTCAACTCATCTTTGATTATTTAAACAATTTATTGAACACTGAGATGATTAATTATGAAATGATGTAATGCTTCCAGTTATGAAATTTGCTTTTCAGTTAGTTAGCATAACTCTTCAAACTCCAAACAGGGAAACTATAGTGAAAGCGAGATGGGTGGGTTTGTTCACATACAGCAACTATCGGGGACGTTGGTAGCTATTAAATTTCTTGTTGTTAAACCAGAAATCTAAATTGAAATGGACCTGTGTGAATGTGAGAAAACACTCTGATATTTTCAAGACAAGATACACACTCCTGTCCTGTGCATGTCTTCTTTGAAAATACTGCATATTGCATACTTTTAAAAGTGTAGCTCTTTAGCAATAAATAATATATTTTATTCAATATCTGTATTGTTGTGTCTGTACAGTTATTTACCCTTGAAGTAACTTACACTTTGACTCCTAAATGAGTGTCTTATGTCGAGTTTTCTTTTCCTTGACATCATTTAAATCCTAATTACCAAGCACACACACACACACACACACACACACACACACACACACACACAAAATACTCATCCAGCAAAAAAAGGCAGAACCATTTCCCAAACACAGGATCCTATAGCGTGGCTACCACGAGCAGAGTTAGCTCCAGGAGCATTTAGTCATCTTAAGCAAACATTCTTTCCTAAGTACAACTATATCTCCTGACAAACCACGCTACTAGATGACATCTATGGTCTGTGCTTGCGTATGGTAGGACAGAAGCTAAAAACCAAACTGACAGCGTCAAGTGTGGGAGGGTTACACTACAGCTTAGAAGCATCATATGAGCAGGCCTGCAATAATAGAATATTCCTAATTTGATGATATGACTTTTAATTCTGGTGCTATCAAGTGATGATCACAACCAGTAAGTTATCTCATAATGCACATCCTTATTTACTGTGGTAACATGGTGGCAGTTTACTCCACTGTTTTGTGGTGGAGAGAAGACAGAATAAGAGGTGAAAAGAATGAAACAAGGTAAAAGGTTCAAAGTTGTGAGACTGAAAAAGTTAATGTGAGACAAATCACCCAGAAGGGCTCTAACTTTGGACTCAGTTAAATGTCACAGTTGATCTTTAAGAGAGACACGTCCCACGTGCTGCTCTTCAAACGCTCCAAGGTTACTGCCATGACGATCAACGCCTGCTCTTCTTTGAAGCACTGATGGTGAAATGCTCACACACTGAAGAAGCTTCAGAGCACAGTGCTGTTTATTGGACAGCACCATTGTTTTGTATTCTGACTACTTGAGGAGGTTGTTGCTTTGAATTGATCTGGTCAACATGACGACTAATCATTGCAGCTGTGCTCTTAAGCAAAGCTCAGGCTTCACTATTACGATCACAAAAGACTACAGTTAAAGTACTTCTTGGATGCATGATGGGAAATTAAAACAGCCAGAACTTTGGTGAATTTAGTGAGTGAAGATTTATTTTTCACATAATGGCACATTTGATCAGTGAGATGCCGTTTTTCATAAATCTTATTAAAGCGTAGAAGAACTCCTGATGTCTCATGACGACTAATTTCTCGTCTCACAGAGCGGAAACTCCTCTTTACCTTCATTTGATACTAAGTGGTCTCTTAAGTCACTCTGTCTGAGCATACAGATGTTTAAGCAGGATATTCTGGTAAACACAAGCATGACACTGCATTTTATGTCTAATTGATCATTTCTCAGAGGGCGAGCTGAATGCACTGAACTGTCATTACTAAGACGAAGTGATGCACCCTGTGACTTACAGGAATCTGTCTCTCCCCTGAGGGAAGAATAATGTGCACAATCAATAACGTTTCAGAGTGATTTACCCTGAAGTGGACGGACACAAGCTCACAGCTGTGTTACTCATCCTTTCCTCTCTGCTGGGATACCACTGAACTCAGATTAGATGAACTAGAAAATCATGGGAAGAAGCGTCAGATATTTTCATATCATGATTCAAAACATTTAAGGTGTCTTCTTTGTCTCTCGTGGGATACCAGAATTTCAAACTTTGGCAGGAGTAAATAACAAATAATTAGAATACTGTTTTGAAGAACACAATAAAGACAGAGGTTGCATAAAGCTGTGAAAGGTCAAGTTTTTAAGTTCTTCTTTGTACTTTGCTGGTATTCGCAGATGTGTGTGAGAACTGTGTGGTGTGTAATGGAGCAGCTGTGTGACTGGGAGCAGAGCAGAGACACACGGCAGATAGGATGAAGTGTGTCTGCCTATTTGCATGTTTGTGCAGCTTCTTAGGGGCCTGACTTATGTCCAACAATCAGAAAACTGTTCTTTTCTCTATTTCACACCTTTGTTTTCATTAGCAGAAATCTCTGTGTCACTTCACCACTGCTGCTGTTTTTGCTCACTTCAGCTCTGGAGAGGAGGGTTGGGGTCGTTGAATTTTTCTGGAGGATGCTCTTGTAATTCGGACTTTTTCTTAATACTCTTAAAAAAGTCAGATTGTTATTGGCCTGTTATTCTCAAGTCAGAATTTTTTTCAGGATGTATGTTTTCAATGACCAAAACTCTATTTAAAAAAACAACCTAATGAGCAAAACTTTTTCTTTTTACCTATGGACTCTTTTTTCATCTCAAAAGCAATGATTGAATGATATTAAAAAGGTCTTATGAAACAGTAATAATAAGGCGTATGACCTTTTACTCCTCTGAGAGAACACTGATATCTCCCTCATCAGAATAATGGCGTGACTAGAAACAGCAGATAAATTTAATCTCCCTCCGCCGAAATGATCCTGTTACAGCATAACCAGCTCACCTCAGGTTTGATGGGAAAATTACTGGGTCAACCTCTGGAGAAAGAGAAAAGATGGAAGAAGACAAAGGCAGAGTGGGAGCTGATGAGTGTCCGTGTGGAGGCTGAGCAGTGGCAGGCTGATATGAAAGAGGCTGTGGCCTCCCCGAGGGAGAGTGTCTCAGGCCAAATGCTGACCCGCCTGAAGGCCAACCATCATCTGCTGTGTCCATTCAGCAAACCACAGCACACGTCCTCTGACACTAACTCTCTGGATAACTCTAACACACACTAACACTCCTGACGTGTGACATCTGTCTGGGTGAAAGGGGTGGAAACGTTTCCGAGGTTAAGTGGACTAAGTGAAATGTTTCCTCCAGACATCAAATTAAATAACCCAGAAAAGTATAACCACCTTTTCTGTATTTTTAATCTCTGTGGTTCACCTCACACCTCTTCAAAAGTGAAAACACTCTGCTCTTATTTCTATTTTTCAAAATGTGGACTCAAAAGTGTACAAAGCTAACATTAGAGTGAGTTGGAGCACAACTGCTTGTTTTAAAATGACACAATCAAAGACAGAACAAACACAGAGTCAAGAGGGAATCAGAGCAGTGCAGTCAAGGAAAAATGTGTCTTATGTGATTGGTTGTCTGGTGTTAACAAAGTGATATGAAGTTTCATAAATGTGAAAATATTACAAAGTGCAAACCAGCTGCTACTTGCAGTTTCTGTCCAGTGGTCTGTATATTTTACAAGATATTTAAGTTTGCAGGATTACCCCTTTGACTTGAGACGTGTACAACACTTCAGAAAATCTGATATTTTCATGATGAGCTTCGTGTGTGTGAACTTTAGAGCTGGGCCATGTGACATTTCATTCGTATCTAGATATTTTTGGCCCATATCACATTATATGATTCATAACTTGATATTCTGCCTTGGCTCTGAAATGATGCTTTGATGCATACACTGGATCTAAAAATTACCAAAAAACAAAACAAAAATAAAAACAAAAAAAAATCCAAGCAGGAAAAGCTTGATATTTTTCTTTTTACTGTGGAAATGACAAATGTGTAACAAATCATTTTTATAATTTAGAATGCAAATATATAATGTAAATTTTAAAAGCCAATGTACACATGTAGTAAACAACACTGTTAAATACAACTATTGGTATTAAAATAAAGGAAATTCCCTTGCGTTTCCATACAAGTATTCATAAAACTATCAGGTGTCAACTGATATCAGCCTGACTGATATTTTACAGTTATATTGTCATGAATTACCTTATTGCTCCCACACACAAAACAACTACGCAACACACCAACAATGTAATACAAACAGGCTTAAAGCCACTTTACAACATATATTGACAGAACACATGTTGCTGCTATTCATCCAACACTTTGAATCCAAACCATCTTCAAATTATCAAGCCATTATTTATGTATGCAGTAGTGAACACCATTCCCCATAACATCCCTACAGCATAAATATTGCAATATAAAAAAATTTTACCATCAATTTTTTTTTCAAACAGTACTATCATAGACGGTATGATATGGTACACCCTATGTGAACACCTTGGTGACCACTTTTGGGTTCAGATCGTTTCCTGCACACCTAAAAGTACAATTTCCACATGGAATCAGGAGGGAAGGAAGGAACCCAGCAGGTAAAGGTAGGGAAACTCATGGTGCACATGAGGGTGGGGTTAGTGCTGATTGTGTCATACAACTCAAACGTGACTAGAAGCTGTGGCTCGTACTCCTCTCTTTAAACAGTGGCGTGTCCCTCCACCTTCTATTGTCTTTATTTTCATTAATTCCCATCTGATCCTTTGACAGCAGCTCAACTTATACAGACGCCCAAATTACTCAGCAACGTTCGCATCATCTCACATTTTGATGCAATCTTAAAACTGGTTAATGCAGAATAACACTGACTGACAGCTCATGGCTCTAAAACAGCAGGACAAACAGGTTCACAATTACCACGAGATGCCACGCCCCAATCGATGCATTAATGGGAGGGATGTGCTTTAAAACCTCTTTATGGGATCACCTGCAGCAGAGCGAGTGTCAGGCTTCAGATTATGTCTCGGGAGGGCAGGTGAGAGATTGTTTATTGTTGTTACTGATGGTAATATCACAAAAACGCTAGAAAAAATTACAACAGCCAACATACTCTGGGCAGCCTGCTCTGGTACCATCTTTGAGTGACTAACCACACTGATTAAAAGGCATTAAATATCATCACTGTGTCATATCTTGGAGAGACTACACTGTGAGTTCCCTCTAGAGAAAATTCTGGACATTTCATTGGCAGGCCACCCTAAAACTTTTTAAAAAACTTCACATGTGAGTTCATATGTATGTAGACTGATTCACAGACTGATTCACAGACATCAGCTCTGACACCCCCGACCTCCTGCAAATGAACAACTGTGCAGTCATGGCTCGCTCTCTCGCACACATAATTTCAGAGACTTCTCCTTCCTGTTGGCCACACATGCACACTTTTACAGATCACATTCCAGCCCAAAACTGCTTTTTTTTTTCACTGCCGCTCTCAAACAAGACTTATTACAGCATTCAGAAGTGTTGTGTTTACACTGAGCGCCTGGATGTGAACTCAATGATCCAGCTGAGTCAAAGACAGTCCCTTCATTCAGTGAGAGCAGAGGACACAGGGTGAACCATATGACAACGCCCCTCCACACACACACACACACACACACACACACACACACACACACACACACACACATACACACACACACACACAGAGTCATGACTTCATGACTCCTGACTCCAGTTTTATGAGGAGCCGGTGAATGACAGCTCCTCGAGGATAAGACTCTAACACTGG
>RPOG01007851.1:0-14317 GCA_008086565.1 Thalassoma bifasciatum | reverse complement strand
AAGTCAGTTCAAACTCAGATTTTTTAGCATTAAGACCAGTCATAGTATATTCATAACCTACTTTAGACTTTTAAATGCAGTTTAAATCCAGATTTCTAGCATTGAGACCAGTCATAGTACATTCATAACCTACTTTAGACTGGTAAAAGTCGTTTTAAACTCAGATTTCTAGCATTGTGACCAGTCAAAGTACATTCATAACCTACTATAGACTGTTTAAATTTGGTTTTAACCCAGATTTCTAGCATTGAGACCACTCAAAGTACATTCATAACCTACTTTAGACTGTTTAAAATTGGTTTAAACCCCTATTTCTAGCATTGAGACGAGTCAAAGCACATTCAAAACCTACTTTAGACTTTTAAATGCAGTTTAAATCCAGATTTCTGGCATTGAGACCATTCAAAGTACATTCATAGCCTACTGTAGACTGTTTAAAGTCGGCTTAAACTCAGATTTCTAGCATTGAGACCAGTTTAAGTACAATCATAACCCACTTTAGACTGTTTAAAATTGGTTTTAACCCAGATTTCTAGCATTGAGACCAGTCAAAGTACATTCATGACCTACATAAGACTGTGAAAAATAGGTTTAAACCCAGATTTCTAGCATTGAGACCAGTCAAAGTACATTCAAAACCTACTTTAGACTGTTTAAATTTGGTTTAACCCAGATTTCTAGCATTGAGACCACTCAAAGTACATTCGTAACCTACTTAAGACTGTTTTAAATAAGTTTAAACTCAGATTTCTGGCATTGAGACGAGTCAAAGTACATTCATTACCTACTTTTGACTGTGAAAAATAGGTTTAAACCCAGATTTCTAGCATTAAGACCAGTTAAAGTACATTCATAACCTACTTTAGACTGTTTAAATTTGGTTTAAACCCAGATTTCTATTATTGTGACCAGTCAAAGTACATTCATAACCTACTGTAGACTGTTTAAATTTGGTTTTAACCCAGATTTCTAGCATTAACACCAGTCAAAGTCCATTCATAACCCACTTTAGACTGTGTAAAATTGGTTTAAACTCAGATTTCTGGCATTGAGACGAGTCAAAGTACATTCATTACCTACTTTTGACTGTGAAAAATAGGTTTAAACCCAGATTTCTAGCATTAAGACCAGTTAAAGTACATTCATAACCTACTTTAGACTGTTTAAATTTGGTTTAAACCCAGATTTCTATTATTGTGACCAGTCAAAGTACATTCATAACCTACTGTAGACTGTTTAAATTTGGTTTTAACCCAGATTTCTAGCATTGAGACCACTCAAAGTNTAACCTACTTAAGACTGTTTTAAATAAGTTTAAACTCAGATTTCTGGCATTGAGACCAGTCAAAGTACATTCATTACCTACTTTTGACTGTGAAAAATAGGTTTAAACCCAGATTTCTAGCATTAAGACCAGTTAAAGTACATTCATAACCTACTTTAGACTGTTTAAATTTGGTTTAAACCCAGATTTCTATTATTGTGACCAGTCAAAGTACATTCATAACCTACTGTAGACTGTTTAAATTTGGTTTTAACCCAGATTTCTAGCATTGAGACCACTCAAAGTACATTCATAACCTACTTTAGACTGTTTAAAGTCGGTTTAAACTCAGATTTCTAGCATTGAGACCAGTTTAAGTACAATCAGAACCCACTTTAGACTGTTTAAATTTGGTTTAAACCCTTATTTCTAGCATTGAGACCAGTCAAAGTACATTCATTACCTACTTTAGACTGTGTAAAGTCAGTTTAAACCCCTATTTCTAGCATTGAGACGAGTCAAAGTACATTCATAACCTACTTTAGACTGTTTTAAATAGGTTTAAACCCCTATTTCTAGCATTGAGACCAGTCAAAGTACATTCATAACCTACTTTAGACTGTTCAAAGTCAGTTTAAATCCAGATTTCTGGCATTGAGACCAGTCATAGTATATTCATTACCTACTTTGGACTTTTAAATGCAGTTTAAATCCAGATTTCTAGCATTGAGACGAGTCAAAGTACATTCATAACCTACTTTAGACTGTTTTAAATAGGTTTAAACCCCTATTTCTAGCATTGTGACCAGTCAAAGTACATTCATAATTTTTTAGACTGTTTTAAGTCAGTTTTAACCCCTATTTCTGCCATTGAGACCAGTCAAAGTACATTCAAAACCTACTTTAGACTGTTTAAATTTGGTTTTAACCCAGATTTCTAGCATTGAGACCACTCAAAGTACATTCATAACCTACTTTAGACTGTTTTAAATAGGTTTAAATTCAGATTTCTGGCATTGAGACCAGTCAAAGTACATTCATGACCTACTTAAGACTGTGAAAAATAGGTTTAAACCCAGATTTCTAGCATTAAGACCAGTCAAAGGACATTCATAACCAACTATAGACTGTCTAACGTTGGTTTAAACACAGATTTCTGGCATTGAGACCAGTCAAAGTACATTCATAACCTACTTTAGACTTTTAAATGCAGTTTAAATCCAGATTTTTGGCATTGAGACCAGTCAAAGTACATTCAAAACCTACTTTAGACTGTGTTAAGTTAGTTTAAACCCCTATTTCTAGCATTGAGACCAGTCAAAGTACATTCATAACCTACTTAAGACTGTCTAAAGTCAGTTAAAATCCAGATTTCTGGCATTGAGACCAGTCAAAGTACATTCATGACCTACTTAAGACTGTGAAAAATAGGTTTAAACCCAGATTTCTAGCATGAAGACCAGTCAAAGTACATTCATAACCTACTTTAGACTGTTTTAATTTGGTTTAAACTCAGATTTCTAGGATTGAGACCAGTCAAAGTACATTCATAACCTACTTTAGACTGTTTTCATTTGGTTTAAACTCAGATTTCTAGCATTGTGACCAGTCAAAGTACATTCATAACCTACTATAGACTGTTTTAATTTGGTTTAAACCCAGATTTCTAGCATTGAGACGAGTCAAAGTACATTCATAACCTACTTTAGACTGTTTAAATTTGTTTTTAACCCAGATTTCTAGCATTGAGACCACTCAAAGTACATTCATAACCTACTTTAGACTGTTTTAAATAGGTTTAAACTCAGATTTCTGGCATTGAGACCAGTCAAAGTACATTCATAACCTACTTTAGACTGTGAAAAATAGGTTTAAACCCAGATTTCTAGCATTAAGACCAGTCAAAGTACATTCATAACCTACTTAAGACTGTGTAAAGTCAGTTTAAACCCCTATTTCTAGCATTGAGACGAGTCAAAGTACATTCAAAACCTACTTTAGACTGTTTTAAATAGGTTTAAACCCCTATTTCTAGCATTGAGACCAGTTTAAGTACAATCATAACCCACTTTAGACTGTTCAAAATTGGTTTAAACCCTTATTTCTGGCATTGAGACCAGTCAAAGTACATTCATAACCTACTTTAGACTGTGTAAAGTCAGTTTAAACCCCTATTTCTAGCATTGAGACGAGTCAAAGTACATTCAAAACCTACTTTAGACTTTCTAATGCAGTTTAAATCCAGTTTTCTGGCATTGAGACCAGTCAAAGTACATTCATAACCTACTTTAGACTGTNAGACCAGTCAAAGTACATTCATAACCTACTTTAGACTGTTTAAAGTCAGTTTAAACTCAGATTTCTAGCATTGAGACCAGTCAAAGTACAATCATAACCCACTTTAGACAGTTTAAAATTGGTTCAAACCCTTATTTCTGGCATTGAGACCAGTCAAAGTACATTCAAAACCTACTTTAGAGTGTGTAAAGTCAGTTTAAACCCCTATTTCTAGCATTGAGACGAGTCAAAGTACATTCAAAACCTACTTTAGACTGTTTTAAATAGGTTTAAACCCCTATTTCTAGCATTGAGACCAGTCAAAGTACATTCACAACCTACTTTAGACTGTTCAAAGTCAGTTTAAATCCAGATTTCTGGCATTGAGACCAGTCAAAGTACATTCATAAGTTTTTTAGACTGTGTAAAGTCAGTTCAAACTCAGATTTTTTAGCATTAAGACCAGTCATAGTATATTCATAACCTACTTTAGACTTTTAAATGCAGTTTAAATCCAGATTTCTAGCATTGAGACCCGTCATAGTACATTCATAACCTACTTTAGACTGGTAAAAGTTGTTTTAAACTCAGATTTCTAGCATTGTGACCAGTCAAAGTACATTCATAACCTACTATAGACTGTTTAAATTTGGTTTTAACCCAGATTTCTAGCATTGAGACCACTCAAAGTACATTCATAACCTACTTTAGACTGTTTAAAATTGGTTTAAACCCCTATTTCTAGCATTGAGACGAGTCAAAGTACATTCAAAACCTACTTTAGACTTTTAAATGCAGTTTAAATCCAGATTTCTGGCATTGAGACCATTCAAAGTACATTCATAACCTACTGTAGACTGTTTAAAGTCGGCTTAAACTCAGATTTCTAGCATTGAGACCAGTTTAAGTACAATCATAACCCACTTTAGACTGTTTAAAATTGGTTTTAACCCAGATTTCTAGCATTGAGACCACTCAAATTACATTCATTACCTACTTTAGACTGTTGTAAATAGGATTAAACTCAGATTTCTGGCATTGAGACCAGTCAAAGTACATTCATGACCTACATAAGACTGTGAAAAATAGGTTTAAACCCAGATTTCTAGCATTGAGACCAGTCAAAGTACATTCAAAACCTACTTTAGACTGTTTAAATTTGGTTTAACCCAGATTTCTAGCATTGAGACCACTCAAAGAACATTCATAACCTACTTAAGACTGTTTTAAATAAGTTTAAACTCAGATTTCTGGCATTGAGACGAGTCAAAGTACATTCATTACCTACTTTAGACTGTGAAAAATAGGTTTAAACCCAGATTTCTAGCATTAAGACCAGTCAAAGTACATTCATAACCTACTTTAGACTGTTTAAAGTCAGTTTAAACTCAGATTTCTAGCATTGAGACCAGTCAAAGTACAATCATAACCTACTATAGACTGTTTAAAATTGGTTCAAACCCTTATTTCTGGCATTGAGACCAGTCAAAGTACATTCATAACCTACTTTAGACTGTGTAAAGTCAGTTTAAACCCCTATTTTTAGCATTGAGACGAGTCAAAGTACATTCAAAACCTACTTTAGACTGTTTTAAATAGGTTTAAACCCCTATTTCTAGCATTGAGACCAGTCAAAGTACATTCACAACCTACTTTAGACTGTTCAAAGTCAGTTTAAATCCAGATTTCTGGCATTGAGACCAGTCAAAGTACATTCATAAGTTTTTTAGACTGTGTAAAGTCAGTTCAAACTCAGATTTTTTAGCATTAAGACCAGTCAAAGTATATTCATAACCTACTTTAGACTTTTAAATGCAGTTTAAATCCAGATTTCTAGCATTGAGACCAGCCATAGTACATTCATAACCTACTTTAGACTGGTAAAAGTTGTTTTTAACTCAGATTTCTAGCATTGTGACCAGTCAAAGTACATTCATAACCTACTATAGACTGTTTAAATTTGGTTTTAACCCAGATTTCTAGCATTGAGACCACTCAAAGTACATTCATAACCTACTTTAGACTGTTTAAAATTGGTTTAAACCCCTATTTCTAGCATTGAGACGAGTCAAAGTACATTCAAAACCTACTTTAGACTTTTAAATGAAGTTTAAATCCAGATTTCTGGCATTGAGACCATTCAAAGTACATTCATAACCTACTGTAGACTGGTTAAATTTGGTTTTAACCCAGATTTCTAGCATTGAGACCACTCAAAGTTCATTCATAACCTACTGTAGACTTTTTAAATTTGGTTTTAACCCAGATTTCTAGCATTGAGACCAGTTTAAGTACAATCATAACCCACTTTAGACTGTTTAAAATTGGTTTTAACCCAGATTTCTAGCATTGAGACCACTCAAATTACATTCATTACCTACTTTAGACTGTTTTAAATAGGATTAAACTCAGAGATCTGGCATTGAGACCAGTCAAAGTACATTCATGACCTACAAAAGACTGTGAAAAATAGGTTTAAACCCAGATTTCTAGCATTGAGACGAGTCAAAGTACATTCATAACCTACTTTAGACTGTTTTAAATAGGTTTAACCCAGATTTCTAGCATTGAGACCACTCAAAGTACATTCATAACCTACTTAAGACTGTTTTAAATAAGTTTAAACTCAGATTTCTGGCATTGAGACCAGTCAAAGTACATTCATTACCTACTTTTGAATGTGAAAAATAGGTTTAAACCCAGATTTCTAGCATTAAGACCAGTAAAAGTACATTCATAACCTACTTTAGACTGTTTAAATTTGGTTTAAACCCAGTTTTCTAGCATTGTGACCAGTCAAAGTACATTCATAACCTATTATAGATTGTTTAAATTTGGTTTTAACCCAGATTTCTAGCATTGAGACCACTCAAAGTCCATTCATAACCTACTTTAGACTTTCTTAAGTCAGTTTAAACCCAGATTTCTAGCATTAACACCAGTCAAAGTCCATTCATAACCCACTTTAGACTGTGTAAAATTGGTTTAAACTCAGATTTCTGGCATTGAGACCAGTCAAAGTACATTCATAACCTACTTTAGACTGTTTAAAGTCGGTTTAAACTCAGATTTCTAGCATTGAGACCAGTTTAAGTACAATCATAACCCACTTTAGACTGTTTAAATTTGGTTTAAACCCTTATTTCTGGCATTGAGACCAGTCAAAGTACATTCATTACCTACTTTAGACTGTGTAAAGTCAGTTTAAACCCCTATTTCTAGCATTGAGACGAGTCAAAGTACATTCATTACCTACTTAAGACTGTTTTAAATAGGTTTAAACCCCTATTTCTAGCATTGAGACCAGTCAAAGTACATTCATAACCTACTTTAGACTGTTCAAAGTCAGTTTAAATCAGGATTTCTGGCATTGAGACCAGTCAAAGTACATTCATAATTTTTTTAGACTGTGAAAAGTCAGATCAAACTCAGATTTTTTAGCATTAAGACCAGTCATAGTATATTCATTACCTACTTTGGACTTTTAAATGCAGTTTAAATCCAGATTTCTAGCATTGAGACGAGTCAAAGTACATTCAAAACCTACTTTAGACTGTTTTAAATAGGTTTAAACCCCTATTTCTAGCATCGAGACCAGTCAAAGTACATTCATAATTTTTTAGACTGTTTTAAGTCAGTTTAAACCCCTATTTCTGCCATTGAGACCAGTCAAAGTACATTCATAACCTACTTTAGACTGTTTAAATTTGGTTTTAACCCAGATTTCTAGCATTGAGACCACTCGAAGTACATTCATAACCTACTTTGGACTGTTTTAAATAGGTTTAAATTCAGATTTCTGGCATTGAGACCAGTCAAAGTACATTCATGACCTACTTAAGACTGTGAAAAATAGGTTTAAACCCAGATTTCTAGCATTAAGACCAGTCAAAGGACATTCATAACCAACTATAGACTGTCTAACGTTGGTTTAAACACAGATTTCTGGCATTGAGACCAGTCAAAGTACATTCATAACCTACTTTAGACTTTTAAATGCAGTTTAAATCCAGATTTTTGGCATTGAGACCAGTCAAAGTACATTCATAACCTACTTTAGACTGTGTTAAGTTAGTTTAAACCCCTATTTCTAGCATTGAGACGAGTCAAAGTACATTCATAACCTACTTAAGACTGTCTAAAGTCAGTTAAAATCCAGATTTCTGGCATTGAGACCAGTCAAAGTACATTCATGACCTACTTAAGACTGTGAAAAATAGGTTTAAACCCAGATTTCTAGCATGAAGACCAGTCAAGGTACATTCATAACCTACTTTAGACTGTTTTAATTTGGTTTAAACTCAGATTTCTAGGATTGAGACCAGTCAAAGTACATTCATAACCTACTTTAGACTGTTTAAAATGGTTTAAACCCAGATTTCTAGCATTAAGACCAGTTAAAGTGCGTTCATAACGTATCTTAGAAAATGTTTAAAATAGAATAAAGCAATGATTTCTAGCATTGAGACCAGTCAAAGTACATTCATAACTTACTTTAGACTTTTTAAAGTCGGTTTTAACCCAGATTTCTTGCATTGAGACCACTCAAAGTACATTCATAACCTACTTTAGACTGTTTTAAATAGTTTAATCTCAGATTTCTGGCATTCAGACCAGTCAAAGTACATTCATAACCTACTATAGACTGTAAAGTCAGTTTAAACCCCTATTTCTAGCATTGAGACGAGTCAAAGTACATTCATAACCTACTTAAGACTGTTTAAAGTCAGTTTAAACCCAGATTTCTAGCATTAAGACCAGTCAAAGTACATTCATAACCTACTTTAGACTGTTTAAAATGGTTTTAACCCAGATTTCCAGCATTGAGACCAGTCAAAGTACATTCATAACCTACTTTAGACTGTGTAAAGTCAGTTTAAACCCCTATTTCTAGCATTGAGACCACTCAAAGTACATTCATGACCTACTTTAGACTGTGAGAAATAGGTTTAAACCCAGATTTCTATCATTAAGACCAGTCAAAGGACATTCATCCCCAACTTTAGACTGTTTAACGTTGGTTTAAACACAGATTTCTGGCATTGAGACGAGTCAAAGTACATTCATTACCTACTTTTGACTGTGAAAAATAGGTTTAAATCCAGATTTTTGGCATTGAGACCAGTAAAAGTACATTCATAACCTACTTTAGACTGTGTTAAGTCAGTTCAAACCCCTATTTCTAGCATTGAGACGAGTCAAAGTACATTCATAACCCACTTTAGACTGTTTAAAATAGGTTTAACCCAGATTTCTAGCATTGAGACCAGTCAAAGTACATTCATAACCTACTTTAGACTGTTTAAAATAGGTTTAAACCCCTATTTCTAGTATTGAGACCAGTCAAAGTACATTCATAACCTACTTTAGACTGTCTAAAGTCAGTTTAAACCCAGATTTCTAGCATTAACACCAGTCAAAGTACATTCATAACCCACTTTAGACTGTTTAAAATTGGTTTAAACTCAGATTTCTGGCATTGAGACCAGTCAAAGTACATTCATAACCTACTTTCGACTGTGAAAAATAGGTTTAAACCCAGATTTCTTGCATTAAGACCAGTTAAAGTGCATTCATTACGTATCTTAGAAAATGTTTAAAATTGGATAAAGCAATGATTTCTAGCATTGAGACCAGTCAAAGTACATTCATAACTTACTTTAGACTTTTTAAAGTCGGTTTTAACCCAGATTTCTAGCATTGAGACCAGTCAAAGTACATTCATAACCCACTTTAGACTTTTTAAAATTGGTTTAAACTCAGATTTCTGGCATTGAGACCAGTCAAAGTACATTCATAACCTACTTTACACGGTGAAAAATAGGTTTAAACCCAGATTTCTAGCATTAAGACCAGTTAAAGTGCATTCATTACGTATCTTAGAAAATGTTTAAAATTGGATAAAGCAATGATTTCTAGCATTGAGACCAGTCAAAGTACATTCATAACTTACTTTAGACTTTTTAAAGTCGGTTTTAACCCAGATTTCTAGCATTGAGACCACTCAAAGTACATTCATAACCTACTTTAGACTGTTTTAAATAGTTTTAATCTCAGATTTCTGGCATTCAGACCAGTCAAAGTACATTCATAACCTACTATAGACTGTAAAGTCAGTTTAAACCCCAATTTCTAGCATTGAGACGAGTCAAAGTACATTCATAACCTACTTAAGACTGTTTAAAGTCAGTTTAAACCCAGATTTCTAGCATTCAGACCAGTCAAAGTACATTCATAACCTACTTTGACTGTTTAAAATGGTTTTAACCCAGATTTCCAGCATTGAGACCACTCAAAGTACATTCATAACCTACTTTAGACTGTGTAAAGTCAGTTTAAACCCCTATTTCTTGCATTGAGACCACTCAAAGTACATTCATGACCTACTTTAGACTGTGAGAAATAGGTTTAAACCCAGATTTCTATCATTAAGACCAGTCAAAGGACATTCATACCCAACTTTAGACTGTTTAACGTTGGTTTAAACACAGATTTCTAGCATTGAGACCAGTCAAAGTACATTCATGACCTACTTTAGACTGTTTTAAATAGGTTTAAACTCAGATTTCTAGCATTGAGACAGGTCAAAGTACATTCATAACCTACTTTAGACTGTTTAAATTTGGTTTTAACCCAGATTTCTAGCATTGAGACCACTCAAAGTACATTCATAACCTACTTTACACTGTTTAAAATTGGTTTGAACCCCTATTTCTGGCATTGAGACAAGTCAAAGTACATTCATAACCTACTTTAGACTGTTTAAAATAGGTTTAAACCCCTATTTGTAGCATTGAGACCAGTCAAAGTACATTCATGACCTACTTTAGACAATTTTAAATAGGTTTTAACTCAGATTTCTGGCATTGAGACCAGTCAAAGTACATTTATGACCTACTTAAGACTGTGAAAAATAGGTTTAAACCCAGATTTCTAGCATTAAGACCAGTCAAAGGACATTCATAACCTACTTTAGACTGTTTAAATTTGGTTTTAACCCAGATTTCCAGCATTGAGACCACTCAAAGTACATTCATAACCTACTTTAGACTGTGTAAAGTCAGTTTAAACCCCTATTTCTAGCATTGAGACCACTCAAAGTACATTCATAACCTACTATAGACTGTAAAGTCAGTTTAAACCCCTATTTCTAGCATTGAGACCAGTCAAAGTACATTCATAACCTACTTTAGACTTTTAAATGCAGTTTAAATCCAGATTTCTGGCATTGAGACCAGTCAAAGTACATTCATAACCTACTTTAGACTGTGTTAAGTCAGTTCAAACCCCTATTTCTAGCATTGAGACGAGTCAAAGTACATTCATAACCTACTTAAGACTGTTTAAAGTCAGTTTAAACCCAGATTTCTAGCATTAAGACCAGTCAAAGTCCATTCATAACCCACTTTAGACTGTTTAAAATTGGTTTAAACTCAGATTTCCAGCATTTAGACCACTCAAAGTACATTCATAACCTACTTTAGACTGTGAAAAATAGGTTTAAACCCAGATTTCTTGCATTAAGACCAGTTAAAGTGCATTTATAACGTATCTTAGAAAATGTTTAAAATTGGATAAAGCACAGATTTCTAGCATTGAGACCACTCAAAGTACATTCATAACTTACTTTAGACTTTTTAAAGTCGGTTTTAACACAGATTTCTAGCATTGAGACCAGTCAAAGTACATTCATAACCCACTTTAGACTTTTTAAAATTGGTTTAAACTCAGATTTCTGGCATTGAGACCAGTCAAAGTACATTCATGACCTACTTTAGACTGTTTTAAATAGGTTTAAACTCAGATTTCTAGCATTGAGACAGGTCAAAGTACATTCATAACCTACTTTAGACTGTTTAAATTTGGTTTTAACCCAGATTTCTAGCATTGAGACCAGTCAAAGTACATTCATAACCTACTTTACACTGTTTAAAATTGGTTTGAACCCCTATTTCTGGCATTGAGACCAGTCAAAGTACATTCATAACCCACTTTAGACTGTTTAAAATAGGTTTAAACCCCTATTTGTAGCATTGAGACCAGTCAAAGTACATTCATGACCTACTTTAGACTGTTTTAAATAGGTTTTAACTCAGATTTCTGGCATTGAGACCAGTCAAAGTACATTCATGACCTACTTAAGACTGTGAAAAATAGGTTTAAACCCAGATTTCTAGCATTAAGACCAGTCAAAGGACATTCATAACCTACTTTGACTGTTTAAATTTGGTTTTAACCCAGATTTCCAGCATTTAGACCACTCAAAGTACATTCATAACCTACTTTAGACTGTGTAAAGTCAGTTTAAACCCCTATTTCTAGCATTGAGACCAGTCAAAGTACATTCATGACCTACTTTAGACTGTGAGAAATAGGTTTAAACCCAGATTTCTAGCATTAAGACCAGTCAAAGGATATTCATACCCAACTTTAGACTTTTAAATGCAGTTTAAATCCAGATTTCTGGCATTGAGACCAGTCAAAGTACATTCATAACCTACTTTACACTGTGTTAAGTAAGTTTAAACCCCTATTTCTAGCATTGAGACGAGTCAAAGTAAATTCATAACCTACTTAAGACTGTCTAAAGTCAGTTTAAACCCAGATTTCTAGCATAAACACCAGTCAAAGTACATTCATAACCCACTTAAGACTGTGAAAAATAGGTTTAAACCCAGATTTCTGGCATTAAGACCAGTCAAAGGACATTCATAACCTACTTTGACTGTTTAAATTTGGTTTTAACCCAGATTTCCAGCATTTAGACCACTCAAAGTACATTCATAACCTACTTTAGACTGTGTAAAGTCAGTTTAAACCCCTATTTCTAGCATTGAGACCAGTCAAAGTACATTCATAACCTACTTAAGACTGTCTAAAGTCAGTTTAAACTCAGATTTCTAGCATTGAGGCCGGTCAAAGCACATTCATTACCTACTTTAGACTGTTTTAAATTGGTTTAAATTTAGATTTCTGGCATTGAGACCAGTCAAAGTACATTCATAACCTACTTAGACTGTGAAAAATAGGTTTAAACCCCTATTTCTAGCATTAAGACCAGTTAAAGTGCATTCATAACATATCTTAGAAAATGTTTCAAATTGGATTAGGCACAGATTTCTAGCATTGAGACCAGTCAAAGTACATTCATAACTTACTTTAGACTTTTTAAAGTCGGTTTTAACCCAGATTTCTAGCATTGAGACCACTCAAAGTACATTCAAAACCTACTTTAGACTGTTTTAAATAGTTTTAATCTCAGATTTCTGGCATTCAGACCAGTCAAAGTACATTCATAACCTACTATAGACTGTAAAGTCAGTTTAAACCCCAATTTCTAGCATTGAGACGAGTCAAAGTACATTCATAACCTACTTAAGACTGTTTAAAGTCAGTTTAAACCCAGATATCTAGCATTAAGACCAGTCAAAGTACATTCATAACCTACTTTAGACTGTTTAAAATGGTTTTAACCCAGATTTCCAGCATTTAGACCACTCAAAGTACATTCATAACCTACTTTATACTGTGTAAAGTCAGTTTAAACCCCTATTTCTAGCATTGAGACCACTCAAAGTACATTCATGACCTACTTTAGACTGTGAGAAATAGGTTTAAACCCAGATTTCTATCATTAAGACCAGTCAAAGGACATTCATACCCAACTTTAGACTGTTTAACGTTGGTTTAAACACAGATTTCTAGCATTGAGACCAGTCAAAGTACATTCATAACCTACTTTAGACTTTTAAATGCAGTATTAATCCAGATTTCTGGCATTGAGACCAGTCAAAGTACATTCATAACCTACTTTAGACTGTGTTAAGTCAGTTCAAACCCCTATTTCTAGCATTGAGACGAGTCAAAGTACATTCATAACCTACTTAAGACTGTTTAAAATGGTTTTAACCCAGATTTCCAGCATTTAGACCACTCAAAGTACATTCATAACCTACTTTATACTGTGTAAAGTCAGTTTAAACCCCTATTTCTAGCATTGAGACCACTCAAAGTACATTCATGACCTACTTTAGACTGTTTTAAATAGGTTTAAACTCAGATTTCTAGCATTGAGACAGGTCAAAGTACATTCATAACCTACTTTAGACTGTTTAAATTTGGTTTTATCCCAGATTTCTAGCATTGAGACCAGTCAAAGTACATTCATAACCTACTTTACACTGTTTAAAATTGGTTTGAACCCCTATTTCTGGCATTGAGACCAGTCAAAGTACATTCATAACCCACTTTAGACTGTTTAAAATTGGTTTAAACTCAGATTTCTGGCATTGAGACCACTCAAAGTACATTCATAACCTACTTTAGACTGTTTTAAATAGTTTTAATCTCAGATTTCTGGCATTGAGACCAGTCAAAGTACATTCATGACCTACTTAAGACTGTGAAAAATAGGTTTAAACCCAGATTTCTAGCATTAAGACCAGTCAAAGGACATTCATAACCTACTTTGACTGTTTAAAATTGGTTTTAACCCATATTTCCAGCATTTAGACCACTCAAAGTACATTCATAACCTACTTTAGACTGTGTAAAGTCAGTTTAAACCCCTATTTCTAGCATTGAGACCAGTCAAGGTACATTCATGACCTACTTTAGACTGTGAGAAATAGGTTTAAACCCAGATTTCTAGCATTAAGACCAGTCAAAGGATATTCATACCCAACTTTAGACTTTTAAATGCAGTTTAAATCCAGATTTCTGGCATTGAGACCAGTCAAAGTACATTCATAACCTACTTTAGACTGTGTTAAGTCA
>RPOG01007849.1:1326-16399 GCA_008086565.1 Thalassoma bifasciatum | reverse complement strand
TGAGTCTCTTCTGCAGAGATTAAAGATGCTCTCTTCCTGGAACCAGGACCAGGCCTCTGGGGGGCCACATTCAGGCCTGGGGGGCCATACTCAGGCCTGGGGGGCCATACTCAGGCCTGGGGGGCCATACTCAGGCCTGGGGGGCCACATTCAGGCCTGGGGGGCTACACTCAGGCCTGGGGGGCCACACTCAGGCCTGGGGGGCCATATTCAGGCCTGGGGGGCCATACTCAGGCCTGGGGGGCTACACTCAGGCCTGGGGGGCTACATTCAGGCCTGGGGGGCTCCTGCTGTTGGGCTGAGGGAAATAAACATTAAGACGATCTCTAAATCAGTCAGGACGAAGAGTCTGTGATCAGCTCATGGAGACTTTGGCAGAAAAAGAAGAAAAAGATCAATAAACTCTGAGTAAAGAGCTTTTTTAAAGACCTGCAACATTTACACTCTGACAAACAGGTTCACACGCGCGCACACACACACACACACACACACACACACACACACAACAACGACACAGCAGAGCATCATACCAGGAGAGCGCGCCCCCCCCACAGGCGTCTTCTTTCTGCTGTCACAGGTTGATCCCTGCGGTTAGAAAAACTGGTCCAGTTTGTGCAGGAAACCAGAAAAACAGGAGGAGGCTCCAACTCTGACGCTGACAGAGTTTCAGACAGAAATTAGTTTATTATTCAGCCTGTTTCTATGTGATCTGTTTCTATGTGATCTGTTTCTATATGATCTGTTCTATTCAACCTGTTTCTATATGATCTGTTTCTATGTGATCTGTTTCTATGTGATCTGTTTCTATATGATCTGTTCTATATGATCTGTTCTATATGATCTGTTTCTATGTGATCTGTTCTATATGATCTGTTCTATATGATCTGTTCTATACGATCTGTTCTATTTGATCTGTTCTATTTGATCTGTTTCTATGGTGAAAGTTGAAATTCAGTTTTAAACCAAAGTTATATCCATGTTTGCTAACCACTAGCATATGAATGTAATTCCCCATCTACGTTAGCATGGAGCTAGCTCTGTTTTCTCTGAAACATGTTGAATCTGTTGTTAGAGAATAAAGATCATTTCTGTGTTTAGTTTTACAGCTTCTTCAGGAAAACTTCAAACAGAAAATCCTGAATCAGAGTTTTCTCTACAAACCGTTATTTATCTGCAATAATCCACTGTTATCAGTAAATCACCATGGAAACGTCACCTGAGCAGGTAACAAACTCCAAACCACAGAGAAACTGTTTTAAAATCTGCAGAAGTTTTTCCTGATCAGCTGATTTCACTTTGTGCCGTTAACTGTTTGATTTAGTGTGTGTACAAAAAACACCCAGCTCTCTCACACACACACACACACCTCTGTGAGTGTGTGTGTGTGTGTGTGTGTGTGTGTCCTCAGCTGTAAATACCTGGGAGTGTATAAGCAGCCCCCCCCCCCTTAGTGGTTAAACAGGTGTTTAACTTTGATCAGGTTTTTCATTGTTCAGGTTTGAGTGGTCACTTACACAACATGTCACACACACACACACACACACCCCCACACACACACACACCCACACACACCCACACACACACACACACACACGTGTCAGCTCCTCATGAATTAAAGTTGTTTGTACAGTGATGGTGTTTTAACCTCAGGTCACGTGAACGTCACAGTTGCTCAGAGTTATGAAACATTTCAACATCTCTGAACTTTCTTCAGCTCAGACTGTGTGTGTGTGTGTGTGTGTGTGTGTGGGGAGGGGGGGGGGGGTCTGCACACTCTGACAGTTTGTTGAAAGTTAATGTTGGAGCTGGGCAATTGGAAAAAAAATTCAGAAAAATAGCAAAAAGGGTTAAAAAAAAGTGTCAAGATAGTGAAAAGTGACTAAATGGCCAAAAATTGACAGAAAAATTGTGAGTGAACTTGTAAAATAGTGAGAAATTATCTAAAAATGTTCCAAAAGTGTTAAAATCAGGTAAAAGTGTTTAAATGTGTAAAAATCAGTCCCAGTTGTAGTGGTAGTGGGTTGTTGTTGTTGTTGTGCTGTAATTAATGAAACTGTTCATGTTCTACTATGAGTTTTATTAAAAACACTGAAGATGGAAACAGAGAAATAATCCCCCCCCCCAGAGACTGGTCTGACTGGCTGATAATCACACACTCACTTCCTGACCAACAGCCAATCAGAGAGCTGCTTTCATCTGGAGTCAGATCAAAAAGTAACAGTATGTTGATGAACAGGTTAAACTGAAGAAAAACTTTCTCTGAGGATAATTATGACGTCTTTAAAAAAACACCAGGAGATAAAAACACAAAAACAAACCTCAGACACATATTTACACCAAACATGAAGTTAGAGGCCAGAAATAAACCAGGTTACAACAAAAATCCACAACTACTGGAGAAAAATACAGTTTACTGTACTTTATTGATCTCGACTGTTCTGTATTGTCTGTCCCTGCCCCCCCCCCCCAGGTGAACCCTAACCCAGGTGAGCACTTTTCCAGGTGAGAAACAGGTTTTTACTCTGAACTCTGGAGTTTTTAGTCCTCGTGTGGAAACAGGAACAAACTGATGAAGAAGAAGAAGAAGAAGAAGAAGAAGAAGAAGAAGAAGAAGAGTNACACCCCCCCCCACACAGACCTCCTCCTAACACCCCCACACACACAGACCTCCTTTCTAACCCCCCCAGGCCTCCCCGTGTCTAATGCAGATAAAAGAGGAGCAGTGTCTCCCATCATGCCTCTGCTCTAACGCCGTTCTCCCATCATGCCTCTGCTCTCACGCCATTCTCCCATCATGCCTCTGCTCTCATGCCGTTCTCCCATCATGCCTCTGCTCTCACGCCGTTCTCCCATCATGCCTCTGCTCTCATGCCGTTCTCCCATCATGCCTCTGCTCTCACGCCGTTCTCCCATCATGCCTCTGCTCTCACGCCGTTCTCCCATCATGCCTCTGCTCTCACGCTGTTCTCCCATCATGCCTCTGCTCTCACAAACACATGGATCAGCGGCTCTAACGTAAACAAAGCAGGTCGAACCTGGGAGATAAAAATCGTCTCTGCTTTAATCAAATTCTGATAAAATCAGACAAATTCATTAATTTCCTGACTCAAAAGAGAAAATTAGAAACAAGAAGAAGAAATAAACACGTAAACAAAGATGTAAACAAACAGCTGATGAAGACGACGTGTGTGAGGAATAAAAGTCTCTGCAGCGTTTTTTTTTCTGCTCCTGCTGTCGGAGTCAAATTTAGGTCGTGTGTTTGGATAATTAGAGCTCCATATCTGTGATCCTCTTTTAGAAACCAGCTCACTCTGACTCTTATAGCTCACACACACACACACACATCACACATGACACACTCAGAGAGGAGGTGCAGCCTGAAGGAGGAGAAACAGGAGGAGAAACAGGAGGAGAAACAGGAGGAGCAGCGCTCGTGTTACTCCTGTCAGACGAGCAGGAGAATCTGATCCTCGACTTTAAAAACATGAACCTCTGAAACTGAGACACACACAAACTTTCACTCTCACACACGAATATAAAGTCAGACACAAGAGTTAAAGCTGAACCATTCATCACTGATTACAGTAAAATTATTCTATTTCCTGTGTCAATATTCTAACGTGTAAATATTCCTAAAACCTGAAACGTGTCAGAACATCAGAAACAGTTTTCTCAGATGTTTTCTGTTCTACACCAGAGTTACTCAACCACAGAGACAAACTGTTAAAAACTACCTTTACTAGAGAAACTATACTGAACGTGACTTTATAACAACATGGTGATGAGTCCTACAAGATATTAAAACTCAAAACACATCGTTTCCACCTGCTTTTCCGTCTAAACCCACTCCCATTTTCTTTTTTAATTTTTGCAGCTTTGCTTGTTTTACTTTGTTTCCTGCTTTTATTCTTGTTGTGACGTGTCCTTCAGTAACCCTGTAATAAAATGTACTATTATTATTATTATAAATTCTGATCGGGGGGGCCCTGTGTATTTTTAGCCCGGGGCCCTGGTAGACGTAGGCGCGCCCCTGCTGCACGTGTGTGTGAGAGGAAACAGTTGTTTCTGCAGCCTGTGGTTCCCACCCTCCAGCTCTTCAAACTGTTTACACAAACTTTCAGTGGAAAAGATTCATGATGATAAAACTCTGAATAAAACCAGAGGATGAATCAGCTCCTCACTTCCTGTTTGTGTTCACGTGTTCACACCAGCGTCACCGTGACTTCATCTCATTTAAGTTCAGAGCAAACAAAGCAGAGCACAGAGGAGTCGCCCTCTTCTTCTCTGGAGAAATAAAAATCTGTGAGCAGACATGAAGACGCCCTGAAGCACAAAAGACAACAAGAGAAACAACAAAACACAACAACAATAAAACTCAACAACAACAAAACTCAACAACAACGAAACACAACAACAACGAAACTCAACAACAACGAAACTCAACAACAACGAAACTCAACAACAACGAAACTCAAAAAGAGAAACAACAAAACTCACACGAGCTCAGACACAAAACCAGGAGTGAATCAGCTCAGACTTTCACAATAAAACATGTCTCATTAGAAAACTATTCAGCCCTCTGAGCTCAGGTACAGCTCACCTGAAACATCTGTAACACCTGAAACATCTATAACACCTGAAACAGCTGAAACACCTGAAACATAAACCATCTAAAACACAGAAAACACCTGAAACGTCTATAAAACTTGAAACATCTATAAAACTTGAAACATCTATAACACCTGAAACACCTGAAACACATGAAACACCTGAAACATAAACCATATAAAACACAGAAAACACAGAAAACACCTGAAACACCTGAAACAGCTGAAACATCTATAACACCTGAAACACCTGAAACAGCTGAAACATCTATAACACCTGAAACACCTGAAACAGCTGAAACATCTATAAAACCTGAAACACCTGAAACATGAGTTGGTGTTTGATGATCAGAGAAAAAGAAAAAATAATCAGAGTCTGATTCTGTCTGTGAGTAAGAGCAGCATGGAGGTGATTCAAGGCTCCACATGGCACACACACACACACACACACACACACACACACACACACACACACACACACACACACACACACACACACTCACACACACACACACTGTGTAAATCTGTCTCCTTTCTTTACAGATTAACTTTAATTCATCTCTGAAGATTAAAACACGGAAAGAAAAAAAAGGTTTCAATCTGTGCCAGCATCACACACACTTCATCAAGACACACACATTCTGACACGACATCCGGGCATGACTTTCAAAGTAAAAGTCTTACAGGCTCCCATTGTTGCTGGACTATATCAACATGAGACTTAATAAGTCACACAGCTGTTGTTACAAGATTTAACAAACTAAAACTTCAATATGAAGTTTAATAAAAGAATGAATTTTTTTTTCTCTTTTTGTCACTGTGGACTCCTTTGCTACAATTTTTTGTCATATTTTGACAATTATCATCATATTTATTACTTTCTTTGTAACTTTTGACAACATTAAAGGTTTTTTTTTCATTTTATGTCTTGGCTTGTTATTATTCTTAATTTCTTAAGTGCTTACATATATTTAAGTAGCATACATTTGATTCTTACAGTAAAATTCGTCCTCCAAACCTGTCTTTGCCATAACCTGTTACAATATTATAATTGCAGTAACTACAATTCAAAATGTTTTTTTTTATTAAGTTTTCTGTGTAACTGAATGAAATTTTATTTGATAACTTTAAAGCAATTATAACTGCATTTTTGTTTACAATATAAAAGATGCTGTGTGAATAAAAGTTGTTTGATGAATTGAACAGCAGCAAGACAATTTTACCCCCAATTTGTACTAAACTGCTGAATAAACTCCTTACAAAGGCAGTTAAATTATTTTAAGTATTTAAGCTGAAGGAGCTGTTTCGTAGCCATCCTATTTATTTTGATATTTTATTTTGAAGGCCTCAGTCTCTGTTTCCGGTGAGGCTCTGTCTCGCGGCTGTTCGCTTGCCGCTCCGCGCCGCCTGCCGCTCCAGCGGTGCAGCTGTCCTCCGCCCTGCGGTCTGATTCTGCTCTGAGCGAACGGAGCGAGCGGCGCCTCCTCACGCTCACACTCACGTTTAACTCCACATTAAAAATCATCATTAAACACCGTAAACATCATCATAACACCGTCAGAAACACCGGAGCCCCGTTAAAACCAGCGCAGCCCCGTTACCGCGCGGCTCCGTGCTCCGGAGCTCTGAGCCCGGTGCTGGTGATGCTCTGAGCCGCTGCTCCTGCGCCCACAGAGCGGGTTCAGCCACAGAGCGACGCTCCAGCAGCGCCGCCTCATCGCGGAGCTGCGGCTCTTTCCACGAACACGGAGATGAGAAAATAACGGAGACTAACGCGGATCCTCCGCCGTGGATCAGCTCTTACCGTGGTCATGAGTGGGTGCGGGCGGCTCCTTCCTCCGGTGGGTGGGTGTCCGTGTCGGGCGCAGCCGCTGCGGTCTCTCCGCCTCCTCCTCCTCCGCCTCCCCGGCTCCTGCTGCTCTTCCTCGGTGTCTCCTCCTGTCGCGGCCCCGCGGACCTGAAGCTGCTGCTGCGAGTCTGCGACTGCGGAGGAGACTCCGTCACACACACGCGAGATTCTGAGTGGGCAGGGCGCGTCACCGGCCCAGGGTGCGTCACCGCCCGTGGCCCCGCCCCCTCCGCCGGGACACGCCGTTCCGCCGCACGCAGGCGCAGACGTCATCAGAAAAAAGCGCAGTTTTTGCAGCTGTTTGGTAAAAGATGATTAAAATGAGGAATCAGACTCAAACTGTCACCTGTTCACTCTCTGCCAGACGATTCATTAAAGGAAACTAGAGAAAATGCATTTCATCGCAGAAAATGCACCGAAATGCTGAAGCTGAAAAACTCAGCTGAGAAAAAAGTAGAGTGAGCAAACTTCTGCTTTTGCTTTTCCTTTTTTTAGATGTAAAATCATGACAAGGGGATTTATTAAAAGCCCCAAATGGGATTTCTCATTTTCATCACTTAAAAAAACAAAAACAAAACAAAGACAGACAAACAAAAGAGAAGAAGACAAAGACAAAGTGAAGAAACAAAAAGCACAAAGTTGAACTGTAAATTTAGTTTATTGATTAAAATGTAAAAATACTGAATCCAGGAAAATATAAAAACAGAAAACAAATTGCGTAGTTTCTACAAATACGAATAAATACTTTAAAAATATTTAAAATACTCATAATAAAATGCTTACTAAACACTGAAACTTCTATAATAGAGTTACTCAGTTCGTTGTGTTTTTATTTTAAAAAGAACAAAAATTACTGAACAGGACCCTGTTTGGATTCCAGACGACCACATGTGGGGTCACGACCCCCAGGTTGAGAAACACTGAGTTAGAAACGTGAAAAGTCACAGCAACTATCTCCCAAAGAAGCTGAAAAGTTTAAAGCTCTAACAGTGAAAATCAGACAAAAACTGGAGAACATATAAAGAAAAAAGGAGAAGTTTAAAGTAAAGATGTTTTTTTTTTAAAGCACAAACTGAGTTTTTTTCTTTCATCGACTGCTTTAATGTCTGTGCAGCTTCGTGTCCGAGCAGGTTTGAGTAAAGACGCCCACAGACACAGAAACACAGAAACACAGAAACTATGACGCAGAGTTTAAGGATGAAGCTCTGGCTCCGTCCCATCAGTTTTTACCCATAATCCACCTGTGCAGGTTTGACCCTGAGTCATCAGCTGATCTCAGGTTGAAGCAGGACACCAGAACTTTCCTGCTCCACTTTAAAGAAACGAGACTAAAACTCAACAAACTGGAGTCATGAAGTGAAAACTGGGAAAAAACTAAAACACCTGAAGTTTCTCATGATCTGACACGTAAACGCCGCCGCCGCCGCCGCCGCTGCAGGAAACTGCAAATCCAAAAAGACAGAAACATGTCTCATTGTTTCCCTGCAGGTTTGTCTGTGCACAAATCCTTCACTGTAAAAAAAGTCTGTAAAAACAGCAAAACACCGTCAATAAGAAACAAAGAGAAGCATAAAACTAAACTTTGTCTTTTTCAGTGTGAAGTTCATGAAAAACAGGAAATGATGAAACTTTAGTTTTTGATGTAAAGTTAAAATCATTATGAGCTATAACAAATATCTGTCCAGTGAAATGTGAACTGAAAATTGTTTAAAGTGTAATTTTCTCCTGGTTTCAGACTCAGGTCAGTGATGACTCCTTCACACAGGAGGAGGATTCAGAGGTTTAAGGTTTTCATTTAGTTTTTAACCTTCAAACTTCACTTTCTTCACCTGAGAAACTTTCACTGAGATTAAAGAAACTTTTTCTGTTTCTGCTGAAATCAAACATCATTTTTCCTGCAGCTCTGGAAAATCCTGATGGATGGAGTCATTGTCCCGGCTGTTTTCTCTGCGCTGCGCTCACGTCTTCTCTGCGTCACCATCTTCACCGCCACCATCTTCACCGCCACCATCTTCACCGCCACCATCACCATCTTCACCACCACCATCACCATCTTCACCGCCACCATCACCATCTTCACCACCACCATCACCATCTTCACCGCCACCATCACCACGGCGAGATGATGCTCCTGGATGAAGAAATGACACCAGAGACGAGAGCGGAGGAGGAAACTGATCCATCACTGAGAGGACGTGACTCACTTTCTGAGTGTGTGTGTGTGAGTGTGTGTGTGTGTGTGTGAGTGTGTGAGTGTGTGAGTGAGCACAGGTCCACCTGAGGAGGAGGAGGAGGAGGAGCAGGAGGAGGAGCAGGAGGAGGAGCAGGAGGAGGTGAATAAAGGAGAACAAACACCTCCTTCCTCCTGTTTCTCCCTCAAACATCAGTTTCCTGAATTTTCTCTACATGAACTTTTTTAAAATGATTTTATTTATTTTTAGTAAAATCTTAACTGAAACATTAATAAAGTCAAATGTTTTCCAGTTTTAAAAACCTTTAAATCTTAATTTCACTGTTGTTTTCTTTCTTTTATTATGTGACTTGGTTTATGTTTATCAGTGTTTTTGAAACTGTAAAGTTTTTGAGTTTTGGAAAGTTCTTCAAATGCAACTTTTGTTTGAACTTTTTAATAAGTTTTAGCTTTTTAACTGTCTTTTTATTGTATAATGTAAAATACTGTTTTTTTTCATCATGAATCTCATTTTCTATAAATACAGTTAATCTTAATAAATTACTAACATGCATCTTAAACACAGCAAACATATTTATCAGTATGATTTTCTCTTCTGTGCATAGAAACAAACGTGTTTCTAAATATTTTCTTGCACCTGGATGTGAAACGAGTCAAACTCAGGAAGGAAACTGTGGTTTAGAGAAGCTCAGGAAACATTCACACACACACAGGTGCAGAAATACAGAGTTTCTTTAACGGTAACAACAACATAAAACCCTCTGACCCTCTGTAATAAACACACACACACACACACACACACACACACACAGGAGCAGCAGCTGAGTTTATGTAACTGACTCTTATGAAACCAGAGGCTCTGAAACTTGGTCTGTGCTGACACCTGCTGGAGGGAAACAGACTCTGCAGGTTTCACCATGAACTGGTTTCATGGACCCCCCCCCCCTGCGCCCCCCTGTGGTCAAACAGTGAAACTACAACAGTGTTTCAGCTGCTTCAAACATTTATCTAAAACACCTCTTTACTGTTTAAAGGAACATTTTACATCATGGAAACACAAATAATGAAAAAAATATAGTTTTGTTAAGTTTCTTTTTTTTTTCCAATGAAGGGTCAAACATTTGAGATAAAAGAAAAATTTTGAAATTTCTATCTAAAACCTAAACTTTTTATCTTGTAATTTTAACTTATTTAAACATTTTGACTTAATTTCTCATAATTTGGACTTTATCATCTTATGATTTTGATTTTCTTTCTCAAAATTTCAACCTTTTTTCCTCATTATTTTGACTTTTTTTCTCACAAATTTCACTTTTTTCTTATAATTTTGACTAAATTATCTCCCAACATTTTTTCCCCCTGATATCGTGACACTGATGATGACATTTTATTTAGAATTTAGATTTCATCTTATGATTTGTCTTATAATTTCAACTCAGTGTTGGCAGAAAAAATAAAAATAAAACAAAATAAATAAATTCCCTCCAGACAGAATTTTCCGCTGAGATAAACTTCATGTTTTGTGTCTGTGAACAGGAAGTGAAGTAAAAAAATAAATCAAACAAAAGTTTCTCTTCAATAAATCACTCGTGTGAAGTTTTTCTTTATTTGACAGTTTCAGAATATCATAGCAGTAAACAAGATTTCTGTAAAAGTTTATATATCCATCGTGTTGCATTTCATAAAAAATATTTGCTCCACGTCGAGTCTTTGTGAAGAAACACGGAGTCATATTTAGATTCTACACACACACACACACACACACACACACACACACACACACACACACTGCAAATATAAAAGAGCTTTAATGTCTATTATTTTTTCTTCTTGGTAGAAAATTAAACAGTTTGTCTCCATGGAAATGTCTGAGAGATGGCGAGCAGTGGGATGTGCAAAAGCTGAGCAAAAATATTATTATTTTTTTCATTTCAGACCAAAAGGAAAAAGCTGACGGGATGAAACAGCAGGAAACAGGCGCTACCTTTAGTCAGAGTCTGGGACTTTTATTTTGAAAAGCTGGGTGTTTCCTGCCTGGCTGATGAGTTTTTTTCACACAGTGATTCATGAGGAGCCGAAGTTTGGAGTCAGAGCCATCAAACGCTCGTTTACTGGAGTCAGAGCCATCAAACGCTCGTTTACTGGAGTCAGAGTCATCAAACGCTCGTTTACTGGAGTCAGAGTCAAACTCTCGTTTACTGGAGTCAGAGTCAAACGCTCGTTTACTGGAGTCAGAGTCATCAAACGCTCGTTTACTGGAGTCAGAGTCAAACTCTCGTTTACTGGAGTCAGAGTCAAACGCTCGTTTACTGGAGTCAGAGTCATCAAACGCTCGTTTACTGGAGTCAGAGCCATCAAACGCTCGTTTACTGGAGTCAGAGTCAAACTCTCGTTTACTGGAGTCAGAGTCATCAAACGCTCGTTTACTGGAGTCAGAGTCAAACTCTCGTTTACTGGAGTCAAACGCTCGTTTACTGGAGTCAGAGTCAAACGCCACCGTGACGCCTCCTCCTCGCTCCTTTTAACGCTGTCCTCCCCCTGACTCCCTCCATGCTGAGCTCACAGATGAGTGATGATGTCATGACCTCCTCCTGTGGAGCTTCCTGAAGGAGGCGCTGTGACAGAAACAGTTCGCCTCCTCTGATTGGTTGAGGTTCAGTCACAGAGAAAAACTTTTATTTACAGACGAGCTCAAAACTTCACGGACTGTTCCTTTAACCTCAGGAGGAAAAATCCATCAGCTGCATCAGCCCACGCCGCCTCCACCCGCCTCCACCCGCCTCCACCCACTCCCACGCCAGGCGACTCTGAGCACGCCACCAACACGCCACCAACACGCCATCAAACACGCCTTCAGGACAAAGTGACTCCATGTTTGTCCTCAGGTCGACTCAAAGATCGTCTTTGAAGTTTGAATGAAACCCTAACCCTACACACACACACACACACACACACACACACACATACACACACGCACATACACACACACACACACATACACACACACACACATACACACACACACACACACACACACACACACACACACACACACACACACACACACACACACACACACACACACACACACACACACACACACACACACACACACACACACACACACACACACACACACACTCTTAAGGTGGTTGGTGTAAAATCTCTGGAATAATTTAGAGACAGTTTCACAAATAAAGTCTTGCCCCCCCCCCCTATTAGACTGAGTGGTGTGGGGTCAAAATGAGGTCAGAGTGGGGGGGTCAGACGTGGTCAGACGTGGTCGTTGGGGGTCGTTTCCCGTGTGGCGTGTTATCTTGTTATCTGCTGAGCGTGGGCGCCGCCCCCCCCCTCAGTGAGCTGGGCAGCTTGTCTGACCCGGGGATCTTCCAGGGTCCAGGTGAGACCGTGGTCTTCCTGGTTCTGGTCCGGTTCTCCCCCAGGCTCCGCTCTGGCTCCGCCTCCTCCCGGCCGTTCCCGTTGGCGTGCGCGAGCTTCAGAACGCCGGGCGCCTCCCTGTCGTCACGCCGTTCCTTCGACCTCCCCCTGGAGCTCCTGGAAGGTCTGGGCTCCCCGCTCGGCCCCTCTTTGCCCCCCTCCCCGTCTGCGGTGGTGGCGGGCGGCGCCCTGGGCCCCCTGTGGGTGGACCTGCCCCCCTCCTTCCTCGCTCTGCCGCCGCCGCTCTGATCTGGACTCAGGAGCTCGGCCTTCTGGGGGCTTTTGGGACGCTCCTTCCTGCCGTCTCCTGCCGCCGGGTCCCGGGGGGCGTCCAGGGGCTGGTCGGGGGGCGGGGCCAGATGAGATGAAGGCGATGGCATGGAAAGGCTGTCGATGGGAGGGGCTACTTCCGACAGACCTGGGGAGGCTGCAGGGCGAGAATCCCAGGGGGCGGAGTTATCTGGAAACACACGGACAGAGTCAGCGGCGAGCGCACAGACAGGCAGACACACGCCATGCAAACCATGCCACGCCACACCAATCCACGCCACGCCAATACAAACCACGCCATGCCACGCCACACCGCACCAATCCACGCCACACCGCACCAATCCACACCAATCCACACCAATCCACGCCATTCACACAAATCTATGACACTTTTATTGATCTGAGTCTTCATTCGTCTTTTCCTGCTCGTGGTTTGGCGTCCAGCTGTTCCTAAAAAACGGCGCCTCCCTCTCACAGACGCCACATTAATCATCAGAGAGGATTTGCATAAAGCTCTAATATGCAAATGAGGCGCCTAAAGATAAAAGGCTGAATGGAGCCGCGGCGAGGAGAAGCTTTCAGCGGCGTGATGGAGGACTGCGTCTGCTGGCTCAGTGTGTGAGGATTTACTCATCAAGGCAGCGCACACACACACACACACACACACACACACACACACGCACACGCACACACACACACACACACACACACACACACACACACACACACACTCTCGCTGCAGCCTCGTGACCATGAAACCCTGATGGATGAACTCGTTTCGCTCCTTAACCTGATGCAGACGCTGAACTTCTCGGCGCCGCAGGAGCAACGAGAGTCAGAGACGCGTCTGTGTGTCCGATGGCGTTTATTACCCAGCGTCCCCGGGGTAAACGCCCTCGTCTGGACGCCGTTGACACGGCGCCAAGATCTGACCACGGAAATATTTCACCCCGTTCTGCTGAGTCACTGAAGGACATTAAAGCTGCAGTTCCTCCAACGACCACTAGAGGCTGTTTCAGCACTGTCCTCACCTGAACCTGTAACAAACTTTCTTCTCTGACGCTTTTTTTAACTTTTCTCTCTGATCTTTTAAACCAAACAGATTTATTCCTAAAAACAGCTGCGGTTCATCTCTGACTCTTAAAAACTTTCCTCACACAAACACCTGAACGTTCGACTGATTCTCTATAAAATCAGTGATTTCTGCTCATTACAGGTGCAAACTCCTCACCTGTGAAAAAGGTGAAACCCAATAATATCTAATAATGAAAACAATAATAATACATAAATAATTAATTAATGATGCGCTGAGAAATGTAACTTTTCTTTTTCTCTTTTTGCACCAAAATAAATCTTCATGTGACCTGTAAATACTCTGCAACTGAATAAATAAGCTCAAACTTAAAATGTTCATAGTGGAAAAACTCAAATGAAATATTAGATATCAATTATGTAAAGAGACAGTTTCATTTAAGCTGCTGATTCAATTTTTCATTTTCCTATTTTCACTTCTCAGAAATGTTTTTAGGTCTATTTTAAATCCAAAAGGTAAATTTCTCTGAGACGAGTTTTCAAAGAAAAGTCACTTTTCCCAACGTGAACATGCAGAAATGAACCTGATCACTGCAGAAACAAACAGAAACACAGACAGTTACGTGCAGAGAAAAATGGCGCCGCCATGATTGTGGCGGTCGTCATGGTTACAAACCGTGTCGTTATTTTGGCCCGTTAGGAAGAAATATGGAGAGCCATGCTTGTCACTTTTCATGCACATGGAGAGACTGGAAGATCCCGTTCCTATAGAAGGGGAAGTAACAACCTAGACCAATCAATTAGTGAGAGGTCACTGAAACGGACAGAAGATAAACGACTGTTAGTGAAGGTCATCGGTTAATTCACAGAATCAAGAGAAAAACACAGACGACCAGAGAAACACAGAGTTTAGGCTTTAGAGTGAGAGAAATTAACAGAAACACAGAGTTTAGGCTTTAGAGAGAGAGAAACTAACAGAAACACAGAGTTTAGGTTTTAGAGTGAGAGAAATTAACAGAAACACAGAGTTTAGGCTTTAGAGAGAGAGAAACTAACAGAAACACAGAGTTTAGGTTTTAGAGAGAGAGAAACTAACAGAAACACAGAGTTTAGGTTTTAGAGTGAGAGAAATTAACAGAAACACAGAGTTTAGGCTTTAGAGTGAGAGAAATGAACAGAAACACAGAGTTTAGGCTTTAGAGTGAGAGAAATGAACAGAAACACAGAGTTTAGGCTTTAGAGTGAGAGAAATGAACAGAAACACAGAGTTTAGGCTTTAGAGTGAGAGAAATGAACAGAAACACAGAGTTTAGGTTTTAGAGTGAGAGAAATGAACTCAGAGCAGAAACAGACAGGAGCAGATGATCAGATTCAGTGTTAAAGTCTGTTTGTTTTTGTTGTTTTTTTAAGGGGGGGGGGACCTACCGTACTCGGGGACCTGGCCCGTCCCCCTCTTCAGCAGCAGACGAACTCGTCGACCTCCGGACTTGATCAGCTCGATGGCTCTGGCGTGCGTCATCTCCCTCGTGGTTTCTCCGTTGATCTCAATGATCTGGTCTCCGACCTGCAGAGAAGTTAAAGAGGAAGTTAAAGGTGTGTGTGTGTGTGTGTGTGTGTGTGTGTGTGTGTGTGTGTGTGTGTGTGTGTGTGTGTGTGTGTGTGTGTGTGTGTGTGTGTGTATGTGTG
>RPOG01007847.1:0-16405 GCA_008086565.1 Thalassoma bifasciatum | reverse complement strand
AGCTGCAGTAGTACAAGCTGGAGCCTGAACAAAGGCTCCTGCTGTCATTCATAAAAACTCACAGATGAAGACTAGAGAGCATGCAGATGGTGAGTGTTCATGTGCCATTATCTGTAAACAGTTTAGAGAAAAACTTCACAATCCTGACACTCTGGTGAGAGTGTGTGGTGCATGCACTCAAGGATATGCTTCATTAATGCATGTGCGTGTGCGTGTGTGTGTGTGGTGGGTGGGGGGGTCTGCATGTGTCTGCTGAAGAACTTTCTAGTTTTACTTTAAGCAGGAACCATTGGATCTGTGTGTATTTCACAGCTGAAACACACTCACATTTTAGTGTCTTTAAAGCCTGGACATAGCACTGTTTCACTTTCTCTCAACACACATACACACTCATGACTCAAACATACAGTAGTATGATAAATAGGCCAGAATTAGGTGAGATGTAAGGGGTTAAGGAATCAAAGATGTGTTGATCTGATGATTCAAGCTGAAATCACAGCATAACTGCATTGATGTTTTAATAACTAAGATATAAAATATCAATATGAATGTTAGAAGAGACGTCACCTTGTTCTGCTTTCAATGATACAATGTAAACTCAACTTTGGTGACTAAGATCAAATAGGTGGGGAACATTCATCAGAGTTGACTAATTGTGTATTTATTTCTTCAATCAGAAAAACTTAAACAACATCAGAAACCTACAACTGTTTTGCTTTACACTGATCTATGGTTCAGTATGATAGAGGAAGTGATGTAGCCCCATAAAGCAAAACAATCACAAAAATGCAAACTATGCAAAAATGCATAGCAGCTATAACTCCTCAAGTTTTTGCCCAAATCAAAACATTTCAGAGCTGACGGCGCTAAGAATCTGTGCAATCTGTCAACTGCAGTGTTCTTCATCACTGAATCATGAAAAATCATTCTGTGTTTTTCTTCTTTTACAGTGCTTACACTTTCATATTATTTGGATAATCATTAACTAGTTAATACAAATTCAGTTTCATGTATTCCTGGAGAAAAGAGCCAGGCACTCAGACAAAGGGCGTCTTCAGACTCTTTGTAGCCATTGTAGCACAGTATGATCAGACCAATTTTACCTCAATGAGTAAAGGGTTAATATTTTATACAAATATTTTTACGTGCATGACCTAGTTCCCAGCAGCAGCAACAGTTCATTTTAGATATCAAATATTCGTGTTAATTGATGTCAGGTACCAGAGGAAGTAAGCAGACTAAACCTTTTTTCTTATCTGAAAACATAACTAATAGATTAATCCTTAATCTAACTTCACCTCCACCTGTTCCATGCTTGTATAAGTTTTCTGAAGCAGCTGTATTGTATGGTAATATTAAGTGCAAGACAAATCATAACAGAAATATTATATATTATCATACATTATCAAGTTGGGTTTTCTTCTGTATTCTTACATTTGTAAAATGTTAAATGAAAGTTATATTCATTTTTGTGCACACAACACTTGGTTCTTCTGTATGAATCACTGAACCAAAGCTGTGTGTCAGGATGGCGGTCGGCCTGCGGTTCTGCTGAGGCGTTATTAAAGCCCTGGTCTCATTGGTAGCAACTTCCGGCTCGTCTGTGTAACAGATTCTCTTCTGAGTTCAGATCAGGCCAGTTAGCAAGTCAATAAAGCATGGAAATATCATGGCAGGCAAATCATTTAGAAGTAGTTTTGGTGCTGTGGACAGGTGCTGAGTCCTGCCAGAAAACAAAATGAGCATCTCTTTAAAGCTTCTCATCAGACCATGCACTAAGCTGTGAACTGTCCTGACAGAAGTGTGAGCTGGGACTTCAACACCCTTGGATTGTGTCTCTTCAGCCTTCTCCAGACCCTGGGTCCTTGATTTAAGCTTTTCAGCAGTAACACTCCAAGGCTTACTATCCTTGTTTTTGAGCTGCAGTTACAAATGACTGAACTGTAAAAAAAGGTTGAATATATTTTAGCCTGTTTTCAACTGAGTCAAAGATGTGTTGATTTTTTCAATAACTAATGTAAAATCACTATATTGGAATATATCACAATATTCCAGTTTATTCAGAAGGCCTGCCTGCATGTCCTAGCATTATAGGTATCAAATAAAAAAGTAAAATAAAAAAGAAAGTTAAAGATGAAATAAAACAAAAAAGAGGAGGAAAAAAAAGAGATTTTCCACTGAACCTTCAAACCAGTGCAGTGACCTCTCTCAGTCTTTCCTCACATGTAAAAAGGAAGAAGGAATAAAAAGGAAGAAATAAAGTTTCACTCAATAAACATCCAGCCTTTTTCATGTCTTGGAAGTTTTACCACAAACATGTTAAGGATTTTTATGTCCCTAACATAAATTCTCCTCAGTATGACTTTGGCTTATCTCTGTGGTTTAAGACATTTAACAGTGTGACTACTCAACACGTTGTCCCAATCTAACGTTTACAAGAAAGCGAATCTGTAATGAACAAAAGACGTGTAACAGTAGATGAAAATGTGATGATAGCATCGTAACAGAACAATAAAAAGTAACTCAGAGGCCTTACCCAGAGACACGCTCCTTTTTCAGTTTGTCAGAACTCATCATACTCCACTAAAATACAATTAGAGACTGAAAAACAAAGATGATGAGTCTTCCCCTTCTCTTCTCCTCTCAGACCTCAGAATGTTTGACCAAACAAGCCGAGTAACACTCTAAGGTTTACTCTTAGATTTTCAAGAAAATTAAATTGAGTAAGAAAATGAGTCAGTTTGTTTATGAGAGTGGATCTATATCAGGAAATCATGCAGAGTCGGGATCTGCCTGCCAGGGTTCGTTTGCTGATATTTCAACATCGTTTACAAGTGGATGATTTGTATAAACACTCACATAAATCAAATGACCACTCCTGAGATTCAGGGCTGTCTGACTAACCTGCGGGTTGGAGCACTTGAGGTGGATGGGCTGCAGATCAACATGGAGACAGACGACAAAGGAGTGTCTTCCCTCAGAGCAGCTCTGAAGCTTATGGGATGTGATGGCCAGTGTGGAGGTGCAGCCCATGGGCTCCAGCAGACTGAGGCTTCGCTGCTGGCCCAGCAGAGTGTACACACTGAACTGACTCAGGCTCATAGTCCAAGGGAAAGCATCACCTGGGGGGGAAGAGGAGGAGAAGGGTTACGTCAAAAGCCCAGAGAGAGGGTGAGAGAGTCGTCATGTGAAGGAAAAGTTCCTCTCGGGCAGACAGCCGTATCAGAGCTCTGTACCCACGCTGAATAAATATCAAGCTGACACACACTGTCAGAGCAAAAGATCAAACCCTGAGAGAATCATTTCACAGAGAAGTGGAACATAACTGTCTATTTCCTTCTCCTCTAGTTCTAAAATCAGTATGCCCATCGATGATGTCATTGAACGTCCCCCCTCCCTGCCTCAGAAGAGAAAACATTATTCACCCGTTCCAGAGTGGCTTAGGTCAACTCTACCAGGTGTGCATGCCACATGTGCAAGATCTATCTCTCAAAGTCCTCTGCTTAAGTTTGTTTGTCTTTTGTCATTGTAAATGAGTGGTTGGAGGTCAGAGGTTTACTCCGTGTTGAAAAGGCTGTAATGATGATAAATTCACTCCATGAAGCCTGCTCCTATTACAAACAAATTCATCTCTATTATTCATTAAAGCAAATTTATTACAATAAAGGTTACAGTACAATTTAGAAATGTGTTAAATAAGACTCATGATTTTGATCTGATCTCAGTCACTGAGTCAAAAGGGTCACATCTTGTTTATATCTTCAGATTCAGAACCATATCCTACCTTCATCTAAAACTGGTTTGGAGACCACGAATGGAAGCTCCTGCAGCGGCTCCATGTACTTGTGCCCTGCACTGAGGACAGTGACCTGTGGCAGGCAGATGACCAGAGTCCCAGGCATGGAGGCCTGGTTGTGGTACCAGCTACGGACGGTGCCAGGAATGTCACCAGAGATGATGGTGCTGGGGGAGGCCAGGCTGTCATTGGGCAGGAACACACAGCATGACTGCAGCTCCATCTTCAGAAGGGAGAGAAAAAGAAGAACATGTTAGTTCACCAGTTTGAAAATCTCAGTAAACAAAAGTTCAAAACAAAACAAAACAAAACAGGTGGGGCTGTGTTGGAATAAAACGACTTAACAGAAGTCAAAAAGTAACTCAGGTGGTATCCGTGTTCTCTGTCTTCTCCATTGTTCTGGATGTAATGAGACCACACTTCTTGTAAACAGAGCTTCAGTGGTGATGTATAAAGATGTATGTAAGTGGGCTTTAGTCTGGTTCATATTGGGGTAGTGGAACCAGGGTGCACAGATAAACACAGTCCCATTAGGACCAGCCAGAGGAAAGGAGGGCCTAGACTATTCTTTTTGATGGGCTCTTATTATGACTGAAGTCTCATCCCTGCCTGGATGCCAGAAGACCATCTATGAAGCAAAAGAAGCAAAAGTGTTCTGTTGTTTCAGTGATGGTAATGACAGATCCAATGAGAGGATGATGGGGTCAGCCTCAACTTCAACAGCCATTACAACAGGTGTGCCCTAAAGTGAAGTGAGATGCTTCAAAAAGCCTACTCAGACTGTTGATGACATTAGTGAACACAAATTAATGGCGATGTCAGAGACTGTCATCGTGTCAAAGATGTACATATATATGAGTCATAATGTCCTCATCAGACCAGTGTTAAATGATGATCTAAAGCTGTTTGAGAAGGATGCATCTCACTGAAAGTCGTCTATCACTGGACTCGTTTTTTAAGCCAAAAGACTGGTTAATCCCTGTTATCTTCCTGCTTGGAACAGTAGAGATCGACAGGCTTTGAAACAGATCTTCCACCAGCACTTCATTCAAGCATCAGTTCAAAGCACGATCTAAGCAGCATAGGGTTCATATCCTCCTTCGTAACAGGCTAACTGTGGTGCTCGACATGCTGGCCGGTGTAAGCCTTGGAGAGAGTCCAGTTCTGCTCCTCTGCTTTATGGGGTTCCACAGGGGTGGATTCTAGGGCTCCTGCTTTTCTCTTTATATCTGCTGCCACTGGGTTCCATCTTGAGAAAGCACAGCATCTCTTTCCATTGCTATGTGGATGACTGCCACTTATATGTCCCGTTGAAAAAGAAGAACACTTTCTCTCTAGCACCACTCCTAACCTGTCTTGAGGACATCAAGTCCTGGATGGCCTTGAACTTTTTAAATCTTAATGAAATGAAGACAGAAGTGATGGTGTTTGGCCCCAGTGGCCCTTGTGAAGCTCCTTTTGACCTCAGCAGGTCATTTTAAGCCACTTGTGTCAAACTTGGGTTTTAAGATGGACAGTGATTTTAAATTCAATCGACAGATCAGCTCTGTTGTTAATTTCAGCTTTTATCATCTCAGGCAGCTGGCTAAGGTGAAGCCTTTTCTTGCACTTTTGCACTTTGAAGCAGTAATTCACGCTTTTATTACATCACGGCTGGATTAATGCAATGTACTTTACCTTGGAGTCAGCCAGTGCTCCCTCGCACGTCTCCAGTTGGTGCAAAATGCAGCCGCCCGCCTTTTAACTGGAGGACGTGCAAGGGAGCACATCACTCCAATCCTGGCCTCCCTCCACTGGCTGCCTGTGCACTTTAGGGTCCATTTTAAGATTCTTTTATTTGTTTTTAAATCTTTTAATGGTCTGGCCTCACCTTACCTCTCTGAGCTCCTCCACCCCTACACTCCTGCTCGGTGCCTCAGGTCAGCTGACCTCCTGCTCCTTGAGGTACCGAGGTCCAAACGTAAGCTCAGAGGGGACAGAGCTTTTTCTGTTGCTGCCCCTAAATTGTGGAACGAGCACNTTGCTGCCCCCCCCCCCACATTAAACAATCCTCCTCACTGTCTGTTTTTAAAACTCGTCTTAAAAACCCACTTTTATTCCTTGGCTTTTAACCCAGCATGAGACTCTGCTCTGCTTTAGTGTTTTATGGTTTGTTTTTATTTATTGTTTTATTTATTGTTTTTATTGTTCTTGAATTGTTTTTAGGAACAATGAAACAAAAACTCCAGTGTTATACCTGTTTTATATCCTTGTTTTAATGTTTATCCTTATATGTACAGCACTTGGTTTCAGCTGTGGTTGTTTTTAAAGTGCTTTATAAATAAAGTTGAGTTGAGTTGAGTTGAGTGTCAATTTTTGCTGAATGGCCTACATCACTGCCCTCTACTGGTCTGGGTGTGCCGTGTAACTTCATTTTTTCTCACTGCTCTGATTGACATGACATTAAAGAGACTTGTATTAGTGTTGATGAACAATGAACTACGAGAACCATGTAGTTCCTGCAAGAGTAGTCTCAGGAGCTAAAAGTTCCTTGGACTTCTGGTTAAAAGGCACCGTACAGACAAGTCCAAAGAATCAGGTGGAGTATAGTTTTATCACTAAAATGTGTTGTACACATCCATAAAGTCTCACACAGCAAACCCCGGGTCACACTTGAACACTTGAAATGTTTGATGCACAACACACACAGACACATACAAGCAAAACAGCCTAAAGCAACACTGTGTATTAACACGTGCACAGTCTCCTGCTCTAAGCACATTCCCAAAGGTCCTAATGCCTCTGACAGGCCTGTGGAAGGAGCCCATGCCCCCACACTTTGATGAGATCTGAGAGGGAGAGTGAGAGGGGCAGAAACTAACAAAAAGACACAGATGGAGAGAAAGACAGTTGGATAGAGGCAGAGCAAGAGACAGATATTGTTACACAGCCATCTCACGCTGCTTCCTCTTTTGATTACTCTTCAAAGAGTGGTTTTGAAACCCGAAGACTTTTGCATACTGACACATAAAGCATTGGCCTTTTAGAGTGCCGACACGCAGGGAGAAAATCCATTGACACTGCCTGGTCTGCTGCAGATCTTAGCAGAGTTAAGCTGTAAAGCAGGCCAGCACACGGAAACCGCTGGGTTTAACACGGTGACTTTGGTCTGCACCCTGAGCTCACTGCCTGAGACTAATGCTCTCCTGCTGGACCTCTTGGTTTACTTTTACACATTATTTCACTTCATAACACATTACTTCTTCTGCATGGGCTATTCATCAACAGTTTATTATAGACACTAGCTGGTGCCTGGTCAGAGGTGTGCCAGTATGACAGCCATACAAGAAAGGAAGGCTGCAAGGAAAAACTGTCACCACACATCTCACCAAAGTATTTTCAAACATATTAATAGAGATAGAAACACACAAATACAAGTTCAACTGGAACCAGTACAATGTCATAATACATGAAGACAAGTTTTATCCAGACTTCATTTACTTTTTGGTGTAATGATGCGTCTGAGAAACAAAGTCAATAGCATAGAAATGGCACTAATTGTATGAGCTACTTGAGTGAATGTGTGTAGTAAAACATAGCATAATGGTTTTTGATGGTTTTTGCTATATGACCATATAAAGTTGTGCTCTTACTCCCCATAGCAACACAAAACAAAAGAGGTGATGTCAAGTGTGAAATAGCTACAGACTTGTTACATCACACAGTGAAATGTTAACACTAATGAGATAAGATCTCACAGATGACAATGGAGGAAAATGTTCAACAATTGAATGGCATCCCCTGGCAGCCAATGGGAGCCCATGTCTCTGGAAGTTTACACAACAGCAGAGGGCTTTAGTACTTCAAAGGGTTTGTGTAATGGAAAAGAAAACAGCCTGGCTCTCTCAATCCAGGCTGATAAAAATGTATCTTTAGTCAACTCTTTTCTCATTTTCATCACTTTTGCCCCCAATTAATACGGCCCACAAAAACATGTAAACAACATGATGTCATTCACAATAGCAACGGTGTCTGAGTCTGACTGAATGAGCATTTTCTTTCTGTTTGGGACTAAATATCAGCAGGTATTTCAACACTTTATAACACTCAAATCAAGGCGAGGTTACCATCTGTCTCAGTTCAAACACACACAGATTTCTCAGCCTGCCCAGAAGATTCTATGATAACTTACTCAGAGACACACTCTCCTTCTGATAACTGACCTTTGACCTTTATTTCCCACACCTTATTGAGATCATGGGTCCTACAATGTCTGGTGCTGCAGTTACAACTCCAACATGGACTACGCTTTAGGTGTCTTCAACTCTGGGTGGGAGGAGCTTCATTCTGTCTGTAAAATACATTTACTCAGCTATATTTAGAACACAAATAAACGTGAGTGATGCCAGATATTGGACTTTTGTTATGCCAAGATTTTACAACTCATTTACCAATCCACCAATCCAAATATCTTTTTTTTTTCCCTGCACACCTTATCGCAGTGATCATCAACTTCTTTCTTCATTGGAATTAGCCTACAGTGTGGTTCATACTCATATCACATTTGTTATATATTATTCATTTTCAGTGCAAAATAATAAAAATACTTAATTACTTAATGCTCTCCCTGAGTCAATCATAGCAACAGTCACAACCAGCGATAATTTAACCAATTTTATAACTGACAAAGCGAGGAAACGTGACCTCTGTTTCCAGGGAACATGATGGGCAATTCATGTCTTCTTGGCACCTGGATCATGGCACCGAGGTCGGATACTTAATACACTCAAGCAGCAGCTCATTATATCAGCAAATATCCGTGTGTTTGCAGGTAACCCATTGCTCATTTTCAAGCCAATATTTGCCAATACTGATAACAGCCAATATATATTGTGCATCCCTAATAAACCTATAAGGAGCAATTAATTCATTGCTTGTATTTGGAAATGCCATGACACCATGTTGAGTAGGACTGGTTTGCAGTCAAAGCAGCAAGTAAAACCCTTCAGCTGTTTTTAGAAATGCATTTTTTTTTTAACCTAAGATTAGTTTCTGACCCCAAATCTAAGCCGTGGGTCTGTGCAGCCTTTCATCAATGCAAAAGCCTACTCACTAAGTTTGATACACACAGAAGAGTCTCCCTACACCCAATACCCTCTATATGTGCACCAACTGAACCTTCTCATAGCATCAGGCCCAACAGAAAGACCTGGACAGGAAGTCAGGCATGCCAACAGCATCAACCCCCTGCTAAATTTCAGAATAAAGCACCATGGCAGGTTGTTTTGATAAAAAATACTTACTAATGACCTATTGATAAATCCATAACTCCTGTCACCCACAGTAGGACTTTGCAATGTTTCTGTAGTTGGGTAAATCTTATTTATGAATATAAATAATGAATATGCAGAAAGAACTAACTTTAGAGTTAGGTCGTATACTCACTGATGGTAGTGTCATAAAAGTCATAGCATATGATCCAAATGAACAAGCATGGAAAGGCACTATGACCTGTTTTAAGTGTGTTTTCCTCTCTATACTCAGTCCAGCTGCTCCAGGCTGTTCTCAGTTCAGCTATGTTTCAAATCTGCTTCAAGTGTAGCGGGGCGCCTGCTGCCCAACAGCAACCCATGGCCCCGATGGAACAAAATGCACACAGCTCTGTTAGGAAACCAGCAGTATGGCTCTGCATCACTTTCTCCAGCTGTTTGTCTTGACCTCAGCATGCAAACACCTGGGATGTGGAAAATACTGCAAGTTTGTTGGGTTTACTTACTTTGTCCTTAAACGTTTAGCCCATAAGAAGCAGTGAATTAAGCTACCAACACCACTGTCTGGGTAAACCTGAAACTCACAAAAACTCCCCTTCAACAGCCTCTCATCCAAGCTTTGAGTCAAACATGAGAGCACGGGCACAAACCCAGGAACCAAGACATGAAGTATCCAAACAAAGAGCTGGGGTAACAAGGGCAGAGAGAGCACTGGCACTGCTGGGAAGTGCAGACAGATTCAAAGAGAAAAACAGTCTGAGGTCAGAATGTACCACATACATAACTGCTCTGAACACTGCCAGGTCCTCTGACAACTCTTCCCCGATCAACTGGAGATCCCTCCAAGCCTCCATCACCTTCTCTCCCATGCATCTGCGTTTGTGTCCTCTTCAAGAGGAGGGAGAGGGAGCAGAGTGTGTCCAGTACACGGTAGAGGAAATGTTCACTGAGAAGGGGGACTTGTGTATGTTTCATGTCACATCTATAGATTCAAAAGTTCAGTTGAGGCTGTGCAGGGTCATGTTTGGTATTTCATACAATTGTGTATAACAGCTCTGTAACAGGCCAATAAACACGGCAGTGGAAGCAGTTAGCCAGTGTGACAATTTCCCCTACTGCGAGCTGAAGGCTGCGCCAGGTCCGTGTGTGTGTGTGTGTGTGTGTGTGTGTGAGAGAGAGAGAGAGAGAGCGCGAGCATGCACAATGTCCTGTGACAGGGCCGGGAACCTGACAGGTACACCAGGCTGACCTTAAACTGTGTCACATGCTGGAAAGGCAGGCAGCCACGCTGGCACTGTGTCGCTGTCCTCAACAGTACTTTACAGGAGCCAGCTTTTTAAATCAAATTTTCACTCTGAACAGGATAATCAGTCTATTTTCCTGTTAGTGTAGACCTTTGGAATGAGTTTCCCAGTGAAAAATAGAACTGTGGAATGATTTCAAAAAAGATCTGGTGCAAAATAATGTGTGAAAACCAGAGTGTGACTAGGGCGTGGAGGCTTCATGTAATATGAGTTATAATAACTGCAGCAAAAAAAGATAAATACACACTTTCTGGATACTTCTCTGGTAGAAAAAGTGAAACATGAACAGTGGAACTGACTTAAATGTGACAGTACGAGTCTGCACTATGACTGTGGCTCAGAGGTCCACATTAACTCTGAAATTTAGGAAACAATTTATCCTATCCATCAAATCATGGCATTAAATGCTCTAAAGATTTTAAGATTTGAGTTCATTTTTGACAATGTAACTAGCTGTGATCTCAGAAGTAACATTTATGATGCTGTTAAAATAAATGATCTGAGTGTTTGGATTAAACCAGATTTAGTATTTCTTGATGTGACATCTGATGCATCATGATGGTGTTGTTCCATGCTTATACCTGAGTCATTTTTCATATCTGACCTTTAATACCTCCTTAAGTAACACTCATGATAGTCTCCAATTTTTAGAGCCAAACCTGTCGTGCTCCACCAAATGCCTCCTGATCATGTTTTTCTGTCATTACTATATCAGGAACATAGGTTACAGAGTCCACAAAAGAAATCTTTAATTTTCCCAAATATAATGCTGTTCATTGAATCAGAGAAAATAGGTCCAGTGGTGGAGTTTTTTTATTTATTCATAAAGCCCATGATTTCAAAGTCAGAACTGATCTCTCTCTGAAGTCTGATAAGGTTGATGTGGAATCACTCTTTATCGAGATTTCTGATATCTCAGGTGGAAAGAATATTATCATTGGTGTTATTTATCGCCCACCTGACTCTGTCATCAAACATTTTAACGATTGTTGGTCCTGCGCCCTTGACTTGAAAAACAAGAAAGAATAAATGTGTTGTATTTTAAGTGATTTCAATATAAACCTTAAACATAAATCAAATACTCTTAGTTGGGATTTTCACAACATTATTTACTCTAGTTATTTTTTCCCCTCTCATTGATAAGTTCACTTGAGTCAATGAAAACTCAAGAACTTTAATTGATCACATCATAACTACTTCTTTGACTGAGGTAACTCGGTCTGGGGTCTTGTTTTCTGATTTGTCAGATCATTTTCCTGTCTTCCAGTATTCTTTAATCAAGGCTAATAGAGCAAAATATACCAAGAAAACAATGATCAAAAGAATAATGAGCAAGTCAAATATCTCTAAATCTAAGGACATGCTTAATAGTGCTTCATGGGAGGATCTATATGATGAAAAGAGTGATCATTCTGCATACCAAAAGTTTACGAAAATCATCAGCATTTGTTTTGATGAATGTTTTCAACATTGCAGATCTGTTAAAAAACACAGCCAAGACTTCGATCAGCCTTGGTTCACAGTGGATTTACAGAAACTTTTACGGAAAAAGAATGTGTCTAAAATGTATTGAAAATAAGTCTTAATTCCTACTCCTCTTACTCATAGTGTTTACAAATCTTACAGGAATAAATACACTCATTCTATTAGATATGCAAAAAGGAAATACTTCAGGGAAGAATTGAAAAGGTGCACAGAGAGAAGTCTATCCCAGAGTTATCCTCAGTTTTTTTGGATGGTGAAAATTCTTTTAACAATCCACTTGATATAGCTCATAGATTTCTTTTGTAAATATTGGTTATGACTTCGCTAACAAAACTCCCGTTTGTCCTGGCAATCCACTGGATTTCATCCCAGATCATTTTCTTGCTGTCTCTTATTCAAGCTTCCTGATATCAAAGAAATAATTGATTAATTAAAATGATCTACTGCTGGTCATGACATATTTCTGCTTTCTGCTGTCAAACAGGCAAAAGGTCCATATTACAGCCACTTGTTAACATCTTTTCTCTGTCTTTGAAAACAGGCCTTGTGCCACAGGACTTTACAGTTGCCAAAGTTATACATGGGTCAATGACGTGACGTCCCTTTTTTTGTGTCCGAGTGTAATATTTCCTTCCATCATGAATTGAGTTTTTCATCACATGTATTTCTTTATTCTATGAAACCTGTGTTATTTGAACACATCTTTAAACTATTAAAATATAACATGTTTTTTGTGTTTTGGTTCTTCAAACCCCCAAAATGTCAGGTGGTGCAACCGTCCTGACAAGTATCCACAGTAATTAAACTCTAAAAATTGAATGTCAGTTATTGTAAATGGAAATTAAAAATACAGTGGCATTATTTTATGCTTGAACCTTTTTAAATAAAACATTCCTTGAAAATGAAAAGAATTTTAAAGCTGTTAAGAAATAAAAAAAAACTTTTGTCCCGTAATTTTCACCTTGTCAAATGTCAGGGTGGTGCAACCGTAACATTAGACTTTTATTTTAAAGTGAAGAGAATAAAACAGGAAACAGGAAACTGCATCAGCCAGAGGAGCCCAAATGACATTTGTGACCAAGTGGAAAAGTTTGTAGATTTCTCTGAAATACTGATAAAAAAAAGTTTTTTTCACTTCATTGGTGACTGGAACAATTTCCATGTCAGGTGGTACAACCAATGTAATAATGTGAAATGTTATTTTAACATCAAATTATTTATCTTATTCACAAATAAAAGAAATGAAACACACAAAATGAAAATGTATGAGTCACTACAGACACTTGAGATATACTTGCCAATAATTTCACACAGAAAAAATAACAGGAACATATAAATATATTTTCATATATTTGGTTGCNTTTTTTCACTTCATTGGTGACTGGAACAATTTCCATGTCAGGTGGTACAACCAATGTAATAATGTGAAATGTTATTTTAACATCAAATTATTTATCTTATTCACAAATAAAAGAAATGAAACACACAAAATGAAAATGTATGAGTCACTACAGACACTTGAGAGATACTTGCCAATAATTTCACACAGAAAAAATAACAGGAACATATAAATATATTTTCATATATTTGGTTGCCCCACCTGACATTTTTGGGTGCTCAAATTAAAAATACTAAAAAATAATGAACCTAAAAACTTTGAAATGTTGGTCAACTACTGAAATCTGTTAGAAAACATAATCCTTCTCTCAGAAATATGTTTTTATCCACTTTCAAAGAACTTTTTAAAAATACGTTTTTGGACCCTCTTTTTGTCAATGACCCACCTGTGTTTAAAGCAGGAGATCCAAGTAGCTTTGATAATTATGGACCCATATCCATTTTGCCATGCGTCTCAAAAATATGTATGAATTATAATATAATAAATATAATGTTTTTTAATTGTGACAAACAAATGAATCAAATAAATCAAACTTACTCTTGATTTTTGCCTCTGGGTCTCCAGGGGAGCCATAAAACCAACTGGAGCACCAAGACTTGATACAGCGCTCTTTGTCCCTGCAAGATCTTGTTTATGTCACTATTCGTTTTCCTTCACTTTTGGTTTCAACTACTTTGGAACATCAGCAACAGAATCTTACCTCTTCCATTGTTACTTGCTGTCATGCTACATCATTAAATTCTGTGTGAAAAGGAAAGAGACTAAGTTGTTTGTAAGACTGGCTCTGGTTCTACTGCTCATCTGCTGCTCCAGGCTCTGCTGATACCAGCTGTTTTCAGCTTCACTTCAAGGCTTTTGACCAGCTTAAGTGGAAGTTTAAATGATAAACAGAGAACTGGATGGATGAATGGATGGATGAATGGATGAATACATAGATCCATAGCTAGATAGAAAGGTCCATAGCTAGATAGCAAGACTGATAGATCGATAGATTGATTGATTAACCACAGAACAAAGACTTGGGATTATCCTAAATAATGTATTAAAAGTTATGATTGGAACTGAAGCCTATCCGTTGCCTCTGATGATAGATTATTGTTATTATTCATTATTGTAGATTATTCAGGAGGTTAGGAAAAAAACGGGACAATGAGACTTTCTATTTGCATAGGCACAGGACTTATCACTCACAGGAGACTTTATTCATAAACTTCTAAGGCAGCGGAAATCATTTTGAACAGGAAATCTCAGTTAGACAGAAAGATTTGCGCCAATGTGCTCCTTATGAAGCTGCACGTGCCAGGATTTAACTGTGAAAACACGCTCAAATTACATACTCCAGCAGTTATTAAAGGACATGCATTCACACACATGCCATATGTGCTCCTGCAAGTTCACGTATAGTGCAAGCAAAACATAAGCACAAACCCAAAGATCATTTCTAAGTTACAAATGATTAAAGTTGTTCCTAGACAAAGCAGGATTCCTCAGAACAGAAAGTAAAAGAAAAGCCAGAACGAAAGAAAGAAAGAAAGAAAGAAAGAAAGCAGTGGTCTTAGCCAAAACACCTTGCTTCACACCTTCCATCTTTTCCCCTGCACAGTTGCTGCCCCCAGCTCTGACTCTTTATCAAATCCTCTCTGATTCTGTGTCAACAGATCAGTGTTCTCTCTCTTCCTGAAGGATTGCCCCTGAAACAGCTTTAAACACAGTTACCTGACACTTTACTGGTTCAACAGGCGTGTGTGCTCCTGCTCCGCATCGGGCCCTTTAACCCTTTAGGTCCTGATGTGTCTGCGCTGACACACTTTTGCATTTGAACGTCTTTTAATCCTAAATGGTTCACACTATCAAAAACATCCAACAGTTTCTGAAAGCTGAGACATTCTTTCAGCCAATACGTGGTTATTACGGTAATTTCACTCAGGCATTTGAGGAAAGCCGGAGAGAAACACACAGACCACAAATGCCAAAAAGAGGATCATCCCCGGTTATAAAACCTCCACTAAAGTTTCTGCATGACCCTGAGAAATATGGAGCATCTGAAAGAGCAACTTCATGTGAGAAAAGGTAACATTAGATGGGATGAATGTCAGATGAATGAAGCTTTACTCCATATACATATTTTCATGTGTAATTTGATGCTTGTTTTGTGTGGTGACGCTTTTGGAAGGATTTACAAAGTCTGATTTTTACGATATGAACATATTAAAATGCTGAGGATTCATGGTAACCTTTTTTGAACGGAGTAACGTCCTGTGTTTGCACTGTGTGTGAGTATGCGTGTTTTACCCGTTGTGAGCACAATAGCACATGATGTTTTTCTGCTGTTTCAGAAAAGTGCTTCCAGTCTTCTTTGTTGCTGTGTGAGCATGATTTGGGGTTTGTTTTGTTACTGAACTTTATAAATACTGAACCATGCCTTGTTTGTACTGTACAATAGGCATGAGTGGCTGAATATCTTTCTCTTCTTTTTCCAGATTCAGATTTTATGTCATGAAGAGATCGGGTGTTTAAGTTTGGCTGCCTTGTCTCTCATTCTCTAGAAATCAACTAAGTGTTTTCCTGCTGTTGTTTCTTTTTTCACAATACTGACAGTCTGTTTTCGTTTCTACACATGTAGGGCTGGTCAGGGTTTGTGCACACGATTACACATGACTAGCATTTGCTCTCTCTATGCTAAATCTTTACTTTAACAACTACCAATAAGGATGGTGTCAACAGGGACTTTTGAGTTCTTATAAAAATAAAAAAAAATGTCTGACTGGTCAGATCAATTGCCAGACTTATTTTCAAATCACAGATAAAGTCACTGAGGCCTAGTTTCTGTACAGACCTGAGCAGAGAACAGACACAAGTCCACCGTGCTTAGTTTCATAAGAGCAACCCCAGCAGATGTGAAGCAAACACAGTTTGTGTTCATTTGCAGGTACAGACTCACTTTCTGGGCCTTTCTCTCCAGTGTGCCTTTTACAGCACATTAACTGAGTCACTACACACAGGAAACCACCAAGAGATAGAGGGGAGGAAATTAGAAACACCCTCAGAGCATCCCGGGTGAAAACATTTGCAACTCTGGAGCAGGAAAATCTCAGTGGAGAGATCAGCAGCAAACGGAAAACACATCCTTTTGTTTATAAAAACCCGATACCTCTCCAAATGTAATCTTCCT
>RPOG01007844.1:0-16422 GCA_008086565.1 Thalassoma bifasciatum | reverse complement strand
AATTTACATGTCTGGATTTACTACAGGCTGAAAGTGACACCAGGCGTGCTCGACACTACGCTTTCTGGAAGGAGTTTTTAATCCTGCTGCTTCCTTATTGATTGGTGTCTTCCTCTGCAGGTTCCCAGAAACAGGAGGTGGTGTGTAAAAGGCTGGACGACAACTCGGTGGTTCAGAACAGCTACTGCGACCCAGAGAGCAAACCTCCAGAGAACCAGAGAGACTGCAACACTGAGCCCTGTCCTCCAGAGTACGTACCTTTGAAAACCATATTTCTACCATATTAAGTTCAACTTTTCAGATTTAGATTACGGTCAGGCCTGTAACTTTATGATAAACTGAGTGAAAGTGGAGTTTTCCTCACCAAATATCTGAAAGAAACATCTGTATAAGATACCTAAGGGACAGAGTATGGTTAGAGGGACGTTATGGGATATTGAACCCTTAAAGCAGGGATGTCCAAATTGTGTGTTGTGTTTGGTGGCCCCCTGTGGCCACGCCCATAGAGATTATAACAATGTTTTGATAAGTTTTAATCATCAATGGGTCTAGTTTACACTTGAGCAATTTGAAGATGATCAGAAAAAAACTGTGGGACAAGTTCGTTCAAATACGTTCAGTAGATATTGTCAAATTCAGACATTTAGGTCAAATTTCCAAACTTCGTGTTCGGAATTTAGTATCATCGTAAGAGAGTTTTCTGTAGTTCTAGGCATGATAGTTATGCACAAAAAATGTCAGGCTTGTAATCAGAGTAATCAGAGGGGCTGCAGATTTGCATGCATTTGCAGCATGTTGGTTTCCTGTGACAAGTAGCTGATTCTGAACAAAAGATGAATGCATTCAAGCGCATTTTTAGTCAATGAAATGTACACACAGCCGTTCATATTCCACCACTTTTTTTCTTTTCTTTTTTTTAATGTTTTGCAGTCTTAGAGCAATCGCCACTGATATGAAACTATTAAATACAATTCAATGCACATGATAAAAAATGATAAGATACAACCAAAAAAAAACAAAAAAAACATGCATTACGTTACAAATAACATAAAATACAATGCACTGCGATATGATCAACAAATAGGTTGAGTTATGACACAATGTGTGAGACCTTAAGCTCCAAGCCTTGAATGATTATGAGTGTATTTTATTTAAGTGTCATGCACCAGGTGTGTAACCTTCATGGGTTTATAAGACACCAGAAATAAATCAAGTTTTTCAAAGTCAATCAAACAGAAAGTCAGCATCAATCAAAGTCATTTTCTTGAAAATTAAATCCCTTGAGTCATCATAAATTGGACGGACAAAACGAACCTCGTTCTAAGTTTCATCAAAATTACGTAACAAACACATTCAGTCTTCCTCTGGAATGGACTTAAACCTACCAGTCTCTATGAAAAGAGGTAAAGTTCCTGAGTGAGGCTGTGGTCAAAAAGATCTGTTCGCTGCTGAGATTATACTTCACATAAGACTCTACATCAAAGCTATTCTTCAGAAGACAACGTGTTTGTAGTTTTGGTTCACACCACATTAGGGCTGAACGTTTTTAGAAAAAGATCTAAGTGCAATTTTTCTGGCAGATATAGCGATTTCAATTGGATTCACGATTTTCCATAAATCAAACTTTCATGAAGTTTTCACAATTTACAGTCACATTTACAAACTTGACAAAAAATTACATCAAACCATTGAAACATCAAAATCTTTTACTCCCACGTGAGGATGAAAATAAAAACTGAAGGTAAGAATTGTTCCAAACTTATAAAACAATAAACAATAAAAGGTCAATATTTTAATATAAGAAGTGAAAATGTTGAGAAATAAAGACGAAATTCTGAGACAAAAAGTTGAGATTTTGAGATGAAAGTTCTTAAATGTAAGAAATTAGTTTAACACTATGTGAAAAAGTCCAAACTTTCTCATTTAAGGTCAAAATTTTAAGATGACAAAAGTCAAGGATAAAAAGTCAACATCTTGAAATAAAGGCAGTTTTTGAAATAAAATGTTGAAATTTGGACACAAAGAGTCAAAATTCTAAGATTTAAGTAGAAATTATGAGAAATGAATACAAAATTATAGGATAAAAGGCAAAAATGCTTATAATTAATGCTTATTAGAAATAAGATTAACAACAAAATAAGCTATTTTTGACGCCTAACTTTTAAAAATGATGTAAAGCAAAAATATCCTTCATTGTGTCAAGTTAAATAAAATAAAATAAATAACAATCCCAAGGAAAAAAGGATTTTTCCCACCAGTCTCACACTCAAGACAGGCGTGTGTGAAACAGCTGATATAACAGATCCTGGGTCAGTCAGGAGCAAAAAAAAATCGGAGCTTTAACGATTGCATGATCACGATGTCTGAAACTGTGATTCCGATCAGAAAACGATAAATGATTCAGCCCTACACCACATATCGTCGTACTATTTTTGTCTGTATTTAGATAACATAGAACTCTTTATTTCATCGGTGTCACATTGTGATGTCCTTTGACAAATGAACGAAATGTTATTAGTTTTAAAGACAGATTTAAATTCTGTATCCTGAGTGTAGTGGATAAATGAAGTGTTTTTTCCAGGGTTTTTTTTTTGTAAATCATTCAAACATATTTGAGTAACAGTGCTGACACTAACACTTAGTATAAAGAGAGTGAAACCCGCTGAATATGTGACACTAATGTGCTTTAGGATTAGTCTTGGTTGCTCTGTCACTAAACGCACCTTTACCTCACTGATATTCCAACTACACTGATGTGAAGTTGAGTTTCTCAGCTTTGACTTTGGAAAAGCAGTGGTCCATAAAAGGAGCCTGACTCATGATCATCACTCGCCTCCAATGAGCCCTACTTTGTAAGACGTGTTTGGAGAAACACTATAAAATAAAACGGCAGTGATTTATAACTTCATGTGTTAACCATTTTCAGAGTTCGCATGGTGCCAAAAATTAGAGCCTTGAAAATGACCACCTGTGTTTGATTGTTTTGGCTTCTTTCGCTCGTCCTGCGGGGGTAACACACACGTATACAGGTGGAATATGAACTTGGGTTTTGTGGCCAAATGTCTGTAGGCCAGACTCACTTCAAACACGTCTGGAAAAAGAGGGATTAAATGCATCGGGTTAATTAGTTTCAGACTATCTGACAATTATTTGTGTATGGGAGTGTGTGTTGGTGTCAGTTTCAGACAAGAAAAAGGCCAAAATCTACTGTATAAGTGGTAATTTGTTTTCATACATTCAGACTACAGTCAGGGGTTATTTATTTCCACATAAGTACTCAGCGGATGCAGACTTGTGGTGTCTCATTTGTTTTGATTAGTACTTGAAGGCTATTGCAAAGCATGTGTGTGTATTAGGTTACACCGCACACAACATTAGTGTGTGTTAGAAATGCAGCCTGAGGAAAGGCCGGCTAAAAGGAGACCATGTAAACACGATTGTTTTAGAACGGCCAGGATTTTATGGGCTCCAGTAATGAAAGCTAACACAGATGTTTGAACACGTCGTTAATTCTGTATACATTCCTTCAGATGATGTAATATCGCACAGGCTGGATGTGTTTGGACCGCTGTTGTTGGGCCAGTTTTATGATATTAATTCTGTCTGTGGTAGAAAGTTTGGATAACGTAGTTCTAAGTTTGGAGGTTAAAAGGTGAAAGTCCGGGGCAGATCTTTCTATCTTATTGTCAGCGACCCATTCGGCATTCGAATGATGTCATCGAAGTACAAACAAGAATGCCTTCGTCAAACATCAGACTTCTTGGAAAGTTTAGATTCTTCACGTTTCAGTCACAAAGTTTGTTTTTTTACAGTTTTCTTCAGCAGCAAAACGTAATTAGAGAAAGAATCACTCACAACAATTGGGATGTCCTACCAGTTTAGGGTCATTACGTCACGTCCTGATGCCCGCACCCTGAATATTCACTCTCCTTTCTACCAAGGAATCCAGAGTTCAAACATATCAAAAGTGTTGTTTCATCAAATTATTCCAAGTGGTGAAATTTCTCCTGTAAAGTCCGTTGTTTGTCTGTCTGTCGTGTCCGTTCTCATCAATAACAGCAGCTTCACAGTCTTATAGCATTTCCTCCTCAATGTCAATCTGGCAAAACGTGACATGTTTTATTGCATTAGACTCCTGGCTACAAAGCAGAAGTGTCCCCGAATTGATACACAGAGATTTGATGCCAGGAGAGCCTGATTTATACAAGAAGTGCTCGTGCAAGAAGTCGTGTCCTTTCTCATCAATAACAGCAGCTTCACAGTCTTAGAGCATTTCCTCCTCAATGACAATCTGACAAAGTTGAGTGCGTTTGTTTTTCTTAAAGTTCTGGCTACAAGACAAAAGTGACCCCCTCATTTTCTGTTGAGTTTTCATCCCAGGACAGCTTGTGATAGACAACAAGTGCTCCCTGCTTGACTGGCCAATAGCGCAATGTGGTCTTGAGTATTTGCTCTATTAGAGGGTTGTTTATTGGCTAAAAGTCCTGTCAATCACAATACACCTAACCAATAGCCTTATCATCCACATGAAGCCAGCTGTAGCCATTTAGATCATTGGTGAGACCTATTTATTGTCATGCACCGTCATTCAAATTTATGTGTGCAACAGAAGAGGAAGAATCTGTGACTGGGAACTACAATTTTATAACTTTTGTCAAACCTTTCCAATAAGAGAGCAAAGTGGACTAAAAAGAGGACACTGAGCACTAGTGAAGCTGGTTTTGTTTGCACTAAGTCTTCGGACAAGAGTGTGGACAGTGAGTACAACTCTGCCTGAGACTAAAAAATCTCTAACTCCTACAAGGTTTTACCTAAAAACCTCAAATTTCACTCAAATGTAGATGACAAAGTGTAAAAGTGATGTGGTGAGTGTCTTATGTCTGGGATGAAGCATCTTGAAGTTAATGATTTTCAAAAACGGTCATAAAAATACGGCCCCATAGTAAAACATGACATTTTCTGAAACTAGAGACTTAAAACTTTCATATGTAGTGTCCCTGATTAATTTTGACTTTATGGTTCTTCAGTTAAAAGCTTTGAAGAATAGTTTGGTTTACAGGACAGAATTAGTTGGGATGTAAAGGGTTAACTCTGTTTTCTCTCCTCAGGTGGTTCATCGGTGACTGGTCAGAGTGCGGGAAAACTTGTGACGGCGGGATAAGAACGAGGACCGTCCTCTGCATCAGAAAAATCGGCCCTGCTGAGGAGGAGACGCTGGAGGACACTCATTGTTTGACTCACAGACCCATCGAGCAGGAGTCCTGCAACAACCAGTCCTGCCCGCCAAAGTGGGTCACTCTGGACTGGTCGGAGGTAAGACGATATCCTGAGAGCTGATTCGGTTTGTGGTCATGTCGACTTTTCTCTCAAACCTCCTTTTCATCATCTTCTGTTTAGTGCACGCCAAAATGTGGACCCGGCTTCAAGCACCGCATCGCCTTGTGTAAAAGCAGTGACCTGACCAAGACCTTCCCGCCCGCACACTGCCCGAGCCATAACAAACCTCCGGTCCGGATCCGCTGCACTTTAGGACGCTGTCCTCCTCCTCGATGGATACCTGGGGACTGGGGACAGGTAAAGGAGCATCTCTCTCATGCTTTTTTCTTTTTTTAAATCCAAACTAAAAACTTTCTAGGTTGTTTATTTTGGAGTCGGTGGGGACCAGGATGGTTGGTGGGTCTTCTTTCTTTTCTCCCAGTGAATTTCAAACAGATTTATTGACGCTGATTTGTGATTTGTGACAGTAAAAAAATTGCAAATATAAAATGACTCTTCAAATCCAAAAGGTCACCAAGAAGTGTTTTAGAAGAGACCAGCTTTCTTGACGCGCTCAGCAAAGAATGAATAAGATCCTTAAGGTTTTGTTTGATGCTTCATTCTACAGTTCTGCACAGATACAAACAAAGCAGTTGTGGTGTCATTCATCACAATTAATCACAAGGCACAGCGAGCAAAAAAACGGCTAAGTTTGATACTTAAAGGGACTGTGAGGACTTTCTAAGTGATCTTGAAGAAGTCTCAAATCTTAGATATATGTCTGATCATAATACCCAACTTTAAATGAGTACCAAAAAAAGTTATATCTAAATGCTATTTCTCAGCACCCCAGTCTGGTCGGGGTCTATATGACAACACCACACCTGCTGTCAAAGTTCAGCAGTGAGAAGAGAGATCTGAGTTTTCTCAGGTGAAAACAAATTCTGTGGTGAATTCAGTTGTAATAGTCGAAACAGAACCTTGACTGTCTGACAGAAAAGTAGAAGAAAGCTTAACAGGAGAGTGATTGAACACAGACTAAAGGCTAAAACACAGGTTAAGCTGTTTGTGTTAGTGTTGATTCCTGTCCACATGCAGCAGTTATTCTGCAGTGATCTGTTCAAACCTGAGAGTCTATCAATAAAATGAAGAGCCAGGTTACGTTTGCTCTGCTTGGTGAGGTTGGAGTTGGTAGATGAGCACTGGTAGGACACAGAATTCACAAACGTCATATGTTACAAACACATCTCAGAGCACTGGGCTGTGAGTAGCCACACTAAATGCAGCCGGCTACGAAACTATGCTACAAACTCACAAAGTTTGCTTGTTGACACGTTTCAGAGAACAGAGCTATGTGACTGTTGATAAGTACATTACCTCGCTATGTTGTATCTGGTAAAAAGTTATTTTTCATTTTTTATTTTTTATTACATGAACAGACAAGACAACATAAACACAAAATACACCCCACTCACCCTCACCTCCCACACAAAACTACACATGGTACAAAAAAGTAAAGTATACATATAGACCAGTTCAGTTAACATTTTCAAAATAAACCTTTGAGAACCTCCCATCTCCTTTCATATGTTTTGGCATCATTGTCGGTTTCGACCATATAACCTTCTAAGACTATATATCTCTGTACAAATCTTTTAAAGGAAATAATATTGAGTGAAGATCTATCTATGGCCTTAAAAATAAAACGTTTACCAAGAACAAAAATTAGGTTAACTAAGTCATTACTGTCAACAAAATCTCCTAAGAATACAGAAACAAAATCTAATTTTAAGGACAAGCCAATTTCTAAACACATTTTCTCTACGTTGTTCCAAAACAAGGACACTATGTGACAGTGACAAAACATGTGCAAGGTGGATTCAGACTCCTGATAACAAAAACGACAATCATCTGTCTCAGCCATATTCCATATCTTTAACATTTTCCTTGTGGGTAAAAAAGTTACAGGTAACACTTTACTTGAAGGGGTATGCTTAAGGCTGACAAGGAGGCTTCATGAATGTTAATGAATGATGTCATTAAGTGTCATTCAGTCAATTATGTCACCTTTAATGCAAAGTCGACATTGTTTGGGGATGTTTTTGTCATGACAACTTAACATTGCTGGTAAAACAGTGGCAAGTTATGTTGTCTTTGTAAATGACAAGTTGTCATTGCTCAGATGTACGTTAAGAGCTTCATTTTGGGATCAAATCTTAGAAAAATGACATGCACCAGTTTAGCAAAGTCAGCTGCAGATTCTGAGATGTAACAAAGTTCAGTTCAAGTCTGCACAAAGCCGATGTGAGATGCAAACTGTGACTCACTAAGCCAAGCTGAAAAATTGTTCCGATTTGCAAAATGAGCTGATGTTGATCTCGTTTCTTCTCAGGTATTTCTAGACTTTGATGTCTTTATGCTGTTTTATAGTTTTATCTTATGTGGGATTTTAGTTTCTGTGTAATCTGATGAACAGATAGCTCCCACATGTTTGTAAATAATATTTACATGTGGATGACCAAGCAGAGGCCTGTGACACGTGCTCCAGCAGCGTCTGATCCGCGGCGTCGGCAACATCCTCCTGGATGTTTGAAGTTTTATCTGCCATCAGTTCGAGCCTCACTATCTCTTCCAGGAACACGACTTAACAGGAAGACGAGGAGCCGCATTCTTGGACTCACTCTGACACGACTTAGTGCGCAAGAAAGAACGCTGCTGATCACTTTACAACACCGCTGACTCATGCTAAACGCAGGTCGCCAAACGGCGTGCGTCAGAGAGAGAAGACAGTGAAGAGAGCAGAGAGTATGGTCTGTTACTTTGTGAGGTTTGTTAATATTTCAGTGCAGAAGTGGAATCTTTAAACACTCTCTGGTGTTTAGTCCAGCATTTCGAGAGGACGTTCTCTGCTCATGGATGGTGTGATGTCATGGTTTTTCGGGCTCTTGTTCGGGTCAGAGAGGTCAAAGGTTAAGAGTCAGTCAGTCTAGGTCGTGGCTCTCCCTCAGCTTCTGCTCATAAAGTCCACATGTGCGCTCACGCAGACATCAATAACACACCTTTACAATTCAATCAGAGGCAATAACAGCTGTAAACAAAGCAGAGCCGCCTGATAACCTCAGAGCGCCATCAAAGAGCGGCGTCCTCTGCGGGTTAATACCTCACAGAGCAACAGCTGGAGTCTGCTCTTACACAGCACTTTCTCATGCACCTCTGACTCTGCGTGTGTGTGTGTGTGTGTGTGTGTGTGTGTGTGAAACCCTCTCCTTCTATCTGCAGTAATTACAAGCCTCGCCCTCGCCCCTCCGCTCCCTCGCCGCAGCATCAGTGAAGAGGGAGATTGTTGCCAGCTACCGCTCGCCCTGCTCTCCCAGGCCTAAAAGGTCACCGGTTCAAATCCCACTTAAGTCGCTCCACTGACGTACGCCATCTGTCATGGCCGGCAGCGGGTCCTAATAAAGACTCTCTAATTGGGAAGGGATGACATGCGGGCGCTCTGATCTGAGGCGGTTAGAGAGGATCATTGAAGGTGACAGAAAGCCTGGTCCTTCTCTCGTCAGCGGGGAGGAGAAGGGGGGGGGGGCATTCACATGTCCTCACACACACGCACACATGTGAAGTGATGGCTGACAGGTGTGCCCTCAGATTCATTTATTGATATCGTCTTTGTTTAAGGTGAGTGTTTTTCCAAAGGTGTTGGCAGGTGCGTTTGTTGTTTCTTCGTTGTTAAATCGTCTTTAATGGCCACACGTAGACTTGTTTTTACTACAACTGGCACACGCCGAGGAGGAATACAGGTGTTTGTTTGGGTTCGAGATCCCGAACGAGGTCATGCGTCGACAAATATTTTCACTCCTCGCTGCGTTGTCAGGGCGGGGGTCGTCCAATCATAGTTTTTACGAAGTTTCTGATGCACGTCTTCAAACTTTGAGCCAGAAATGACTGAAGCTTCGAGTGCATCAAAGTTTATTCCTGTTGTTTTGGAGGAAACTTTGCATAAAAATGTTGATTTGCGCTGCTGTCAGGGGCGGATCTAGAAAAATATTGAAAGTGGCAGTCAGTTGTTAAGTGGTGGCAAAATGGCAGAAGTTTATTTCCTGGAATAATTTAATATAAGAGTGACTTTATTCTGAAACCCAAAGAGAGGAAACTCTACTAAAGATCACAAAGTAGCTTCACATCCCAAACATTTATTGAAAACAACCCCTTTCTATTTGAAGTAAAATAAAATGTGTAACAGCAACATAAATTCTACAGTTTCAATTAGCAGATGCTTATGTCCAAAGCAACAGACAGTGGTGAGCAAGTGTTTTTGATTTTCATTTTTTGTGAGGTTTAAGTGTTTTGCTCAAGGACACCTCAGCATATGACCAAGGCAGCTGGCATCGAACCTGCAACCCTCCAATCACAAGTCTATGACTCTGCGACTGAGCCACAACGGCCGTGTCATAAATAACATATTTAAGCCAATTTATGCAAGTTAGAAATATCAAATTGAAAAATTAGCTTTGTTGAGATTTCTCCTTTTTTTGTTTGTGTTTGCACATATAAAGTCAAAAATCTTGAGATAAAAAGGCTAAATTTCAACTTTTGCCCCATAATTTTGAAAATTCATCTCAAGGATTGTGACTTAGGTATCTCAATTTTTCTACTTTTATCTCATAATCTTGGCTTTTTTATCTCATACATTTGACTTTTAGACTCAAATTTTGATAGTTTTAGCTGCAATTTCACCTTATTTCTCATAATTTTGGCTTATCTCCTAGTCAGTCAGTTAGAAAGTCAAACACAATCGGGTAAATCAGCTGTTAGAAAAGAAACGTGCTGTTGAAGATTCTGTGGCCGAAAAACCTTGAATTGCAGCCAAAATAATTTGTTTGACATTCTCAAAATCCAACTTGGCTGGATCGCTTTCTCAGACTTTTATTTTGGTGATTTCGTGGTCAGGCGTGTGATTTTTGAATATAAGCTTATCATTTAGAAATCATTGCAAAATATTAAGAAATCTTGACTTAATATTTAGAATGTAAACTACATGTTTAGAAATGTAGCTAAATTTCTAGAATCAGGACATTTATTTATTGAATTTATATAAAACATTTAATTTTTTTTTTTTAACTTAAAATTTGTATTGAATTAAATTCAGCCAACGTATTATTATGTCATGATGCAGCATTTTATTCATTACAGGGTCCCGAATTCAAGGTATTTCATGTACTTAAGAGTCCATGGTCAGCAGGGGGAACATAAATACCTATATACTCATTTAAAACATTTAACATTTAGATAAACATTTTAAAGCCAAAGGTATCATACTTTATACATGAGTTCAAAGACTTCTATCTCATCAAAATGTTAAATAATTTCTTCAAAAACCTGTTAAATATTTTGCAAAACATATTCTACCACCTTGAGGAATGTCAGGAAAATCATTGCTTGATTTTCAAGAAGTTGCAGCAAGAATAATATCAAAATAGTACTTTTTAAAACAAAAAATATGTGTTTTCTGCATGAAATAAAGGCATATTTACAAAAAATCTTCAATAAAATAGATAAAATAGTTTGCAAAACTGCCCAGTGTGTCAAATGTGATACAAGAAATATATCATGAATTAAATGATAAAGCCAAATTTTTTCATGGATTTGGTTAAAAGGGTTAATAAACATCTCAGTTCCAAAAAATTTGAATTTTCTGACTATTTTTTGGTAGGTCGGGCTTTACAGGGTTAAACATTCAACATTTGTATATAATATTTGACAAATATATTCCACAAATATTTCTCTAAATCTGAATAAAAAATGATGTTTTAGAGCTAAATGTGGAGAAATGTTGTTATTTACAATCAGTGCCTCGAACACCAGGAGCATGTCTTTCATTGTTTGAAAAGAATTATATATTCTGTATGTTTCTGCTTGTTTTTATCAAGCAGGGAAAGAAACTCAGTGTCTTTGTGAAATCAAAAAGAAGATGACCCTGCGTGCCTCTGTGGCCTCATGATTGGTTGATTGGATCAGAGTGTGTATGCAGGGATTACTCAAAAAGAGTGTGTGGAAGCTGCAGAGTGGCTCTCAGGGTCACGGGAGGAGAGATGCTCCTCGCTCACCTTGAGGAAGTTTCACAGACGCTAACTTTGCTTCTTTTCCTCTTTTTCGTCCTCAGTGTTCGGCTCAGTGCGGCCTGGGGCAGCAGATGAGGACGGTGCAGTGTCTGTCGTACACTGGGCAGCCGTCGAACGACTGCGCAGAGTCCCTCCGACCAACCACCATGCAGCAGTGTGAGAGCAAGTGTGACGCCACGCCCATCTCCAACGGCGACGGTAAGAAAGCACGAACACTTCAGGGTCGACAGGTTCGACCACGAGGAGCCTGAAAAATCCTGCTGTGAGAATTTCTAACTGATTATAAAACAGACTAAAATCAAGGCTCCATCTATCTAAGTGGGGTTCAAGTGAAAGGGCTAAAAACTGAGCTGTAGCTAGTAAGAGATGTGTTAAATTGAAGGTCAGGATTCCTGAAATGGTGACAAAACTCTGGAAAATTCAGCGTATATTCGACCCTGTTCAGCAGACCTACTCATTGATGAGGGGGCTGCTAGCTGAGCTGCCGTACGACCATGCAATTAAGACAAAATTCCCTCAACTTTGGAGTTTAAGAAAAGATTACTTCATGTGTTTTTCTCATAGACTGTATAATGAGTGGACGTAACGACGTTCGGCTCAAACTGAAGCCTCCAGCAGATGCCCCGCCCCCTGGTGTCTGGCTGCAGTATAGGTCATAAGCCGGCGGGGGACCACAGACCGACGTCATATCCAGCATTCGGGGCGGGGGACGTGTCTGGCTGCAGTATAGGTCGTAAGCCCCGCCCCCTGGTGTCTGGCTGCAGTATAGGTCATAAGCCCCGCCCCCTGGTGTCAGGCTGCAGTATAGGTCATAAGCCCCGCCTCCCCATGTATTCCAGATATGAGCCGGGAAAACTTTAAATATTTACGATACCTCGTAGAAACGTTTCTCTCATCTTTACGCTAAGGTAGTATGATGATGTCATTTGGCTGCATGGTGTTCGGGTGGTTTTTTTTCTGAGAAGTTAGTTTCTCATTAGTTATTGGACGTGAAAAACCGCGATATATGTTTCGTTTTACAATAGTTGGCAGCTGCCGTTCGTGAGTTGTTTTTATCGGGGATATAAGAAACTTCAGGAAAGCGCCAAAAGGAGACTAAACCTTCTGAAGAAGAAGAAATAAATATTTTTATTTCTCTTTTTTACTCGGCTCCACCGGAAATTCTCTACTACGCAGACTCTGGCTGCACAATGGCGGCTAGAGAAACGGGGTTTTTTGGCTTCAAAATCATAGAACGGTGACAGGCGTAAGCACGCTGTCCATTCTATATACAGTCATTGGCTGTAACTAGTAAAAGATGTGTTAAATTGAAGGTCAGGATTCCTGAAATGGTGATAAAACTCTGGAAAAATCAGCGTATATTCGACCCTGTTCAGCAGACCTACTCATTGATGAGGGGGCTGCTAGCTGAGCTGCCGTACGACCATGCAATTAAGACAAAATTCCCTCAACTTTGGAGTTTGAGAAAAGATTACTTCATGTGTTTTTCTGCACCTCGATGAGGAAGAAATCCTTGTCCAATGCTTTGCAGGTTGAAGAGCACATTCACCTGTTTGATGCTGTTTGATTTATCCGCGTCCTGTAAAAACGTCTCATCAACTTTATAAATTTTACAGCAATCCCTCGTTAACACCGTCTCACTGCTTTAACGTGGCGTCACGTTTTTGTAGCGATTGCGCGACAAGTCGTGGTCGAAGATGCAGAAACCGGTGAAAGCTTCAGGTTTCTGTTTGAAAGAGTCAACCCAAACACAGCTGTGAGCGTCTCGTGTGCGTTTATAAACTGGCTTACACACTAACCTTCATTCAAACAGTTATAAACTGTCTGTATCTCCATCCTCACTGCTCTGTTATGACCCAAACACGGCGGGATGACACACTCCTCCACACGCTGCCAGCGACATTAATCTTTCCAGTGAGGTTGGCGGCTGGTCAAAGCGAAACAGCTCAGCCCTCCATATACACTTACACATGATGGATGGCTGTTGGGATGCATCGAGAAGGGCCTTTCGATTAGCCTGAATGGAAAACGTGAGCAGCGTTTACAGGCGGGCTAATGGGATTAGCTGTAGGCTAATTGTTCCTTTACGGACAGCAGTGAGGCAACGTCTCGTTTCATTTGGCTCTGAGGAGGCAGGGGCCAAAGCCTAATAAGGGAAGACACTCTGATCGTGATAAGGCATTTAGAGCACTGCCTCTGTGTGTGTGTGTGCGTGTGTGTGTGTGTGTGTGTGGTAGGGATGGCAGATAGCCCAGCAAGCAAACGAGGCCAGGATCCGACTCAGTCCCAGCGTCTGGGTCCAAGTACAGTTCCAGAGTTTTATTCTGCGGAGGAAGATGCTCGAGTGCTCACGTAGCCGCTTCAGCTTCTTCTCCTGAAGTTTATCTGAACACATCCAATCAGACGATTTCATTTCCACAGCAAAATATTGCCCAAACTTCCGCACTTGAACTTTTTTTTTGACAAACATTTTTACAAATACAATTAAATACAATGTACCCTTTTTTCTTTTTTTTTTCAACAAATGCAAACAGTCACACAACTACACACACACAAGAAAAAAGAAGAATCCTACACCCACACCCTGCACCGACTCAGCACATCATGACCAATGCACATTTTAATTAATGGTCACTAATGCAACAATCAGGCAAAACCTGAGCAGGAAACTGTTTGCTCCTGATGAAGCACCGAAATGTCGCTAATAAACACTTGTTCTTTGCAAGTTTGATAGTGTGCGTCAGTGGCGGCTGCTGGTCCTCCAAAGAGGGGAAGCTCTTCTTTTTTTTTTCTTTTCCTGGCCTACATAATAATATTTATAACTTTATTTATATAGCACTTTTCAAAACAATGTTACAAAGTGCTTCACATAAATGAAAATGAACATTGAAAAGAAACAAAAGAGAGAAATAAAAGAAAAATGTGAGGAAGAGTAGAGGAATAAATATATAAATATATATATAAAAGGCTAAAATCACCACCAAAAAAGGGAAGAAAAAAATCAGAAAAATGAAAACCAGCAATGTTTAAACAAACTGAATTAGGTAAGAGAGAAGGTTTAAGACATCATGAATGTGTTTGTTTATTTGTATGTCTCTCTTTTCCCTTTCTAGTTGTTTTTAATAAAGACCAAATCACTGTGAGGATTGGTAAAGTCTCTGAATCAGTTCAGAAAAAAGAAATGAGAGACTTCGAAAAGGCCTAAGTGGATGTAAAAACTTTGAGATTGATGATTTGCTCATTTCGCTGTCAATCAAAAAGGGGATTCCGCCTCAGACAGATCATCCAATCAGCATGCAGAAGCTGAGCTTTCAGGAGCGCCCACTGCCTCATAGACCCCCAGAGACGCTGAGCCTCCGAAAGATGAACATGTTCTAGCACATATTTAGTCAATGAAATGTACACACAGCGGAACATATTTCACCACTTTTTCTTTTTTTTTCATTTACATTTTAAGGGGAACTGAGCTTCCTTGCATTCTTAGAGCAATCACCACTGGTGTGCAGGTGTTTACCTTTGATACTATTGCTGGATACCTGCTCACGAATGCACCTGTCCTTTAAAATAGATGTGCTCAGTAACCAAATTTTGTGGTTCTTCTTTATCTACCTTTCATTTTAAGTCAGACATGAAGAGTCACTACTGCTCCTTGTTTGGGCAGATGCTCATTTCTAGGACATTTGTTTGAAGAACTTTTTCATTTCTACCCTCAATAAAACTCCTGAGTCTTTGAGGAATTGTGATTTTAAAGTAAGAGGAACATGAAAGTAGCCTCGATTTCCATGATTTTGGGAGATCGGTGATCGTCCAGTCCTTGTATATGAAACCCATCTTCTCTACCGACCCTCTCTACCTCTGCAAAGGTCTGAAAGTCAGACATTATAGCTCTTTTACTTTGCCAGACTGATTCCCAAATTTTATTCTTTAAATTTGGAAAATGAAAGACTAAAGAAACTGATATAATTTAGAAGTTTGGACACCAAATTCTAAACTTTTCATTTATATTTGAGAGAATTACCTCATGTGCGGTTAAAACATCAAGTTTGTCTTGTTTCACAGGTGTTGTAATGTTTTTTCAATAAAATAAGATTGGAACATTGAAGGTGTGTGCTGCCAGTTATGAAAAAAAATTGGTATCGGCAAAAATTGGTATCGGCAGGCCAGACTTTCCAAAGATCTGTGATCGGTCATCGGCCAGAAAATTGTGATCGGTGCACCCCTACATGAAAGGCAGATGTCGATGAGGTGGAGTGAAAAAACACTTGTAGCTGCATTAATTTAAACCCACTGACTCTCTTCTCTCTGACTCTCTCTGCAGAATGCAAAGACGTAAACAAAGTGGCGTACTGCCCGCTGGTGCTGAAGTTCAAGTTCTGCAGCCGCGCGTACTTCAGACAGATGTGCTGCAAGACCTGCCAGGGCCACTGAGCGCTGACGAGACGCAGCGAGAAAAAGAGAGACGCAAGACGGAGGCTGATACAGCACTGAAGGGGGAGAAGAAGAAAACAGGGAAGATTTTAAAAAAAACAAACTCTGGACCAGCTGAAGAGATGTGCGGAAAAAAAAAAAGAGGAAGAGAAGTGAAGATTTCCTTGTTTGCCCTCCATCACGGTGGAATCCAAACCACTGCTCAGCTCACGACGCTGACACGAACTTTATTTTTTTAATTTTCACTTCTGTGAAGTGGAACGTGGAAGATTGTATGTTGGTGATGTTATTTTTATTATAATAATAATTATTAATATCATTGTTAGTCTTCCTTTGTGTTGTTGTTTCATGAATCCAAAGTGCTGGACACATCGCTCACAGAGGTGTCTCCCCGCAGACGCACGGACGGAAAGACGGACAGACCGATCCGACGGAGGGGGGGTCGACTCCTCCTCCTCCATCGGTGTGGGAGGGGGTGTTGAACGTGTCAGACTCCCGTCTTTGGGATGACTGTGATGGTGCTATTGGCAGGCAGACTTGTCTTCGGTGCACTTTTCTTTTCTGTGTAAATACTTTGCCAACTTCCCGTTGCTGGTGTAGGACAGAGAACCCATCGGTG
>RPOG01007843.1:0-16430 GCA_008086565.1 Thalassoma bifasciatum | reverse complement strand
GCAGACAGTTTCAGTTTAATCTGTTCTGATTCTCAGAACTTCATCTCCATGGTTTCTGCCACCAGCAAAATACAAGTGAGCTAAATTAAATTCCTTTCACCATGAGAGACGCACTGAGGAGTGACGTTTGATTAAATCTGCAGCAACGTGGCCTCCATGCTCAGGAGCTGGTGGTGGGAATGAGATTATACTGAAAAAAGCGGAGGTAGCGCAGAAAACAGTACCCACAATATGTGCTAACGGGACAGAAGTCATTAAAGGTAGGGTCTGCAGGATTTTCCTAAAAAATGAAATGTTATCTTTTACAGGAATAATCGTGCTCAGTGTTCATCTCTGGGCCTCTATACATGTGTGTCAGTGTCTGTGTGCCTCACTCACTCCTACACCCCCTCCTCTGCTTGTTGTGGTGATGTTTTGGTTGACTCAGGATGTTTCTGGGTGGAGAGGAGGAGTGGCCATGGGTGGTGACCAGCCAATCACAGTGCACCAAGAGTGCAAGTGACTTCGTGTGTTGATGATAGTGAGTGGGAGACACTATCCTGAGCAGCTACGACAGTGGCTGTAACACAGAGAAAGAATGATACAATATGCAGCTTATCTCATTTACCTGTCGGAAGTCAAGTGCATGGCTCTTGATTTTTTCTCATGCGATGTTGCAGGTGCTTGCTGGGCTGTTTTTTTTTTTACAGTCTATAGTTCCTTGACGAAGCTACAACTGTTATAAACTACAGTTGGTGGCGGTGAGCATGCGCTGCCATTGGCACTGAGCCACGGAGGAGAAAACCCAGTTTGGCTGTTGTGTGTACACAAATAAACAAAACTTAATAAAAATTCCTGCATACTTTTTAAAGAAAACATTTACAGGAAGTACAAAAGGTTGCCCTGAAAATGCATAATTCCAACAGTAATTCCTGCTTCTAGCTCAAGCCGTGTCTTCCCGTTGAGTGATTAAGACTAGAAATAGAGTCAAATTTAAGAATTAGAGCATTTGATGGTGGAGTGGTGAATCTGGATGGAGACGCTGTTTTATAAACACTATGGTAAAGCCGCTCTGTTGACTGACTGCTTTTCTTTGTGGTGGGGATTAAATGGTGTGTCAGTCGAATGCTGTTGAAAGGACAATTATATTTAAACATGTGTGACAGAGAGTATAGTTGAGGTAGAGTTTACTCATGTCAGAGATGAACATTTCCTGGTCGAGCTTCTATTTAAAGTCTTGACTGTGGTTTTTGCTGAAGGAGCTGTTACTGGGAGATTTTTTTGAAGGCAGCATCTGCTACCTATTAGACGTGTTTAGGTTGATTTAAACTCTTGATGACATTATAATATAAGACTATTTAAAGCTATTACACTGGCTGACAGTTCGTCCAATATGTAGAGAAACTTCTTCCTTGTGAAAAATAGAAGCAAGATCCACGAAAATAACTTCAATATTACAAACTGGATCAAGAAATACTGAGAGAGATTGTTACAGAGAACTTAATCGTGTGTAGTGAAGGGATGTTCAGGGTGCTGCTCATCCTGTCAGGATTCTAATTTGCGTAACCACGTACATGACAATAGACAAAAAAAAAAACTGACATAAAAATATCCATTTTGTTAGTTAGAAAAAAATCATTTGACTATACAGCGAAAGCTAATGCCAGGTATTTCACAGTCAATGCTAATTTAGTCCCTTGTGCTACGAATAAATGTTAAACAAAACATTTTAATTCACAGAGAGGGAAAATGATCCACCAGACAATTTTATATTAGGTGCCTTTAACCTAAAACCATTTTAATTGTCATAACTCTGTTTTAATTTTATTTTCAATTTCATTTTATTTCTTATCTGAATTGTTTTGAATGTTTTTGTTGGTTTTAATTTTCTGATCTTTTTATTACTCTGGTGGTTTTTAGCCTTTTATATGTTCTTGCTATTCTTACACTGCTCACATATCTCTTTTATTTCTCTTTAACTTTTTTTATTTCTTTTTAATGCTCTTTTGTTCTGTACTCCACTTTATAAATAAAGTTATCATTATCATGCCGAAATGCTTGGCATCAGCATCTCAACATATTGATATCAAGTTTATTATTATGTTGATATTCGATTTTATTATTATCAAACTTGGAAGAATATGACTCGTGGGTGTCACTCAGTTCAGCGCTGCTCCAGTAGAGTAATGGGAATGTTAAGGTTAGGGTTGTGGCTTAGCACTTCAACATTAGCTTTTCCTACAAAAAATGCTTAATGTTGAAATAGGGCTCAACATTTCAACGCTGAGCTTGTCCTGCAAGAAAAAGGGAGATTAGTGAAATGCAATGCTCAGCATTCCAACGACCTGCATTTGCTGAAAGGAAATACAGGGGGGCCCCTCTAGTTGTTGTTGTTGTTGTTTTTATTACAATTATTGCATGAATGTAAAATGTTTATTTTGGCTCCTTCTTCTAAAAGGTTTGCAGCAAATGAACCTCCAATATGAAAAATCTAAACGTTAAAACTATTACATAACTGATGTGTATTTTCACTGCTGCTCATGGTCAAAGTGACTTTGTAGTGATCAAGGTTCGTATACACATCCAGTTGTTACACAAACTGAACAATCACTCATAAAAATTTATGTCACAGCCTGTCTTGTCAGATAAACTAAATCATCTGATTGTCTGATAAATTAAATGATAAACCAATTGCACCATGAAAGCAAAGCAGGTACATGTCATATGAACAGGGAACTTTCTTGAAAACTCATTTCCAGCAAATTTGAATTTTGCAAGAGTACTCCTCATACATTATGATAAAAATGAAAATTGTTGTGTTTCTTAAACCCAAATTTGCTGTGTATCTTGACATCATCTTATTTTTACAAAGGGTTCATGTGTTGTCTGGATTGCAGGACATAATGTTGCTCTACCTTTTCCTCCTCGGATCCACAGGCTGCTCTTGTTACATCCATGAAGAGAGGGAAATTAACAAGACGGACATTCTGTTTAACTTTTTCTCCTCAGGAGCGCTTAATTGGATGAAGATAAAAGCTGAACATGCTTCTTCCTGCTTCTTCATGTGTAGACCAAAGCAATCAATCATAGATCAAAGTTACCTCAGAGATCTCTGTAGATCACAAATCAAGTCTGACTTCTAAGAAGCAGAATCTACGAGAACACCGTCTTTGAAACACTACAAGTGATTTCAGCAATGAATCATTTCAGATTTACAACAGTGTTACTATTGATTTGATCCGTGTACAATCAGTTTGTGCCTGTATTTACTTTTGCTTTAAAGGAATAGTGATGTAACATTACGTTATGAGGTTTTGACCGTTATGGACATTATAAATCAACACTCCATGGACACAAACTGCAGTGACACACATCTGTCTCTGAAGGTTGAGCTCTTAAAAGCAGCTCTACACTGACCTCAGCTTTAGGTCACTGCTGTGGGCTCCATTCATAGTCAAGAATATCTTTCTTCTCCCAACACAAATCCACTCACGTCTCTTAGGTCTATTTAGGAACATTTCATCAGGGAGTTGCCCTTAAATTATGTTGACTTTGGAGACAAGTTACCTCCTGCAGGTACAGACTGCTGACAATAAATAGAATTGTTGTGGTTTTTTGCACCATCCTGTTTATCTGAGATGTTTAAACTTGCACTGCTGAGTCTATTTTTAACTTTAAACCTTGAATTCACCTGAAAATGTGGAGGGGATTTGAGTTTAAACCCGATTCAACTCAAATCCCAGGAGAAAAAAAAGGGAACAGAGCGCTTTTGTACAGAAGAAGAAAACTCCAATATGGGAAAGTGGAGTAACTTTAGCTAACCTTCTCCAGGAATCCAAGATATTATAAAACCAGATATGACTATTGTCTGAGAAACAATGTTCCACTTAGCTCAACCTGGCTCCAGGGACTCTCACCAACACATAAATCTACCAGTAACTAGACTTTAGTAACTGCTTTAATCCCTGGTTTCACCACAGCTGTCCATAAATCACTGCATGGTTAAAGCAGGGGGAGGATGTGATAGAGCTCTGAACATCTCATGGTTTGTTGTGGCGCTGAATGTTCGGCAGTAACGCAGAGACTGAACAATAAACACACACATACACACACAGAGGAGCACTGCTGAGGAACCCTGACTGTCCTTGTTCAATGCCTTTCTTTGTGTTTAATCTCTTCCTTAATTTCCCCTTCACATTTTCCACTCTTAAAAAAATTCCAACCCCATCATTTTCCGTGTGTGTGTGTGTGTGTGTGTGTGTGTGTGTGCTAAAGCCGAGCACGCTGCAACAATCAACACATCCTGACGAGTATAATAGCTCTTTGTATTCCCCCGGCCCGCTGCTGGAAACTCATCTCACAATGAGTCAGGCACATGCGCGCCACTGTTCAAACTGACACCCACCTAAAGTGACCTGAGTCCATGCAGCTCTGCCACCTCTGCAGCCAACGCACAATCTGAAGTCTCTCACAATCACAGTTCCTTCTCTCCGGCTGACAGATTGGCTTCTGGAGGCGAAGAGCGGTTAAACCCCGGGAATAGATGGAGGGTGACAAAAAAAAGACAACAACTCACAAGCCTGTCTTTTACTTTTGCTGAAAAGCAAAAGAACCGCAAATCTTCTTCACATCCCTCCCTGGAGCCAGATCACGACCCAAACCGCCAAAGAAGGAATGGAACAAGACATGCACCAGGAACCGCTGCGCTATATGAACCATAGCTCTATATTTAAGGAGAGCTCACTTAAGATGCCACAGGAAAAATGTTGACTAAACAAATGTCATGCCTACTGTACATGTGTTGAAGAGAGGTTTATTTAAAGTGTGAGTCTTTCCTGTAGAATATAAACACAGGGGATTGTCTGCATTCTTATATGTGAGTCTGACTGTCTTTTCTGACTTTATTTCTTTCGTAGTATCAGTATTTCATGCACCGACTCAGAAACAGAAAGGTTTGTTGCCACTACTTTAAGACTGTTCATTGGGCATACAAGACTACAAAATACTTTATTTCATCACACAGAAGCAAAATTACATACACTTCAGTTTCATCCCATCTAAAGTAAAAAAACACAAAAAAAGACAGTGACATATAACTGGGGGAGGACAGGAGTGGGAGGACCAGTGTGTGCAGTGCCCTGATTCATTAGACAAGGAAAAAGAGTACAAAAGGAAGGAAGAGGGGGAAAAAAGCAAATACCAAACTAGGCTCCTGTAAGTAGGCACAAGGTGGGATTAGGAAAAAAAACACCTCAGCACATAAGCAACAGAATAAACCGTTTTCCCCCCTTTCACATGTGGGAGGGGGAAGGGTGTTGGGGAGAGAAGGTGCACATTCAAGTTCCATCACTGGATTACTGGATGTACTGAAGCTGAACTGTAGGTCTGCAACTGGAAAATGACAAAACAAAATTTACAAAGCTTCTTGTAGATACTGCACCAACAAAGAGGAGGGCACTTTTGCAAGAAAAAGCATTAAAATAAAAAAAGACAAAGAGACACAGGTGAAACGAAGGAGTGCCATCAAACAGGAGGAAAACACAAGGGCAGGAGGTAAAAGTAAACCAGTCTCACAGGAAGCAAGAACTACAAAATAAAACAGGAAACACATGTGAAAACAACACAAGGTATGGATGACTGAGAACAACAAGGATGGATAAAGAATAACAAAGACAAACAGAATACACAGAAGACAAAGAGCGTCACATGACAGCCACTGATGTTTCTTTCTCGGTCATTGCAAATTGAACACGGAGAGGAAGTCACAACAAAGAGAGGATCTAGGATTAAAAAGCTCACATCAGAGGGTGATATGGACTCGGTAACACTTTACTTGATTTATTTATTTATCATTTATGTATTTATAATGATGGTTTTACATTTTTATAATATGATAAATATCTGTATAATGCATTATCTATGTGGGCATTGTCAGTGAGTTGCTAACAGTTATAACATATTATAATACCTGACCTTATAAGTGATGAGTAAATGTTAAATAGTGTTATGATTATTGTTACCAAGCATTAAAGTAACTTATGAATGTTTATAACTTTAGTTACAAAGTGTTATAATGTTATTATATGACATTATAAATGTATTTATAATGTGGTATAAACATAGGCGTCAAGTAAGGTGTTACCATTGACTCTTCTACATTAATAAACAACTACAGACTCTAAAATGATCTTTGTGTCACTCTACAGAGATGGATGGACTGTAGCAGTAAGCAGCTGTAGATGCTGTGGGCTGTTACACTCCACTACACAGTTCCACTACGTCTGTTTTCAAGCCCTTTGCTTCACCAGGACTTCTTTCCTGTGCTCTCCTGATTACAGTTTCTGTTAGAGATTCATTACAGCACCTGGAGCACATTACCCACAGCACACCAAATGGCACTTGCAAAATTTTGTGGGCGTTGGATTGGAGCACGATGGTGCAGGTGTTTTTAGTTTGTGTGGCACATTGATGCAGTTCTTCCAATAAATATCACTTTTGAAACTCAGCGATCCATTTGTTAACCCTCTGATACATGAATTATTAAAGTCAGTGTCAGGATTTTCCCCTTGAGTGTTTGAATGCTCAGCTGCAAATATTTGAAAAAAAGAAATGGAAAGCTTTTTTTAATGCTTTAAGACAAATAAAAACACTCAAGGGAAAAATCCTGGCATTGACTTTGTTCATGCATGAGAGGGTACATTTACATTAGTAAATGTGATTTTCTTTTTCTTTTTTTGGTAATTTCATGAAAAACATTTGTTTAATGCTATGTGAAACATTTTATTTCTCTTTCATTCATCTTAAACACTGAATAATTTATCGTTTATAAGCTTTTTCACCCTCAAATGTTAACCTATAACTTAAAAAATATACATTTTTATGTTTGGAAAAAAATTGAAAACATTTTTTTAGGCCCTAAGAAGAATAAAAATATCCTGACACAAGCTAATATGAATTTCTACCACATGAACCATTGAATTCAGGATTGAATAACTTTTAAATAGATGTCCACTTAAGTGACCACTATGCACCACAAGGTTAAGAATAAGAGGAGAAGTGACTTTTATTTCCTTCCCCCTCAAAAACAGTGTGTTCAGTAATGAAGTTAGCTAACATGCAAAAGTAAAAGTTTGGTTTGACCTCTTAACCCCTGCAGTATGAAAAAGGAGAGAATAAGCTTGCAGGTGCAATAGATGCCATGATATTCAAATACAGACATAAAAATGCAAAGCAGGTTTATAAAAGACCTTATGAACCACATCTTGGATATATAAAACCAAATGAGGTAAGTGAGAAACAGCATGCCCATGGTATCAGTGATATCGGGTCACATGTAGGACACAGATCCATGAGGTCACAGAAGGTTTTGTATTTATGAGGCCACAGTTACCAGGGTAAGGCTGTATAGTTTTAACATGTCATGGCCGCACCTTATGTGTACTGTGACCCCATCACTCAACAGATCTATTTCCAACTGCTGTGCATTGTAAAGTGGAGCGATTACTGCGTTACATTTCATTCAGCAGTGTTTGCCTGGTGCTGACCTTTCAAACCCAGCCTGGAGTTATGATCTCGCTTTACATGGATGGCTATTATAAGTCAGCTGTGTGTCGTTCTGTTTGCTTGGCAACTCATTAACAGGGCTACACAGATGGGCCGAAAGTCAGGGAGCATAAAAGAGTGATTAAAAATTCATAAATGAATGGAAACTTGACTGAGAGCGCCTCGTAAACACTTTCATAATTACCGGAGTGATTCTTTGTGTATTTATCTTCATGACCTTTGCCTCTTAAGCTTCCTGCTTGTAAAGCTCTGGTCTCTCTGCTAAAGTCCTAAAACAACATGTTATCTATCTCATTTCATGCCTTCTCTGCAGTTTATGTTCATATAAAATCCCTCAGATCAAATTATTTAAAGTGTGTCTCGGAGCAGTGTTTGCTTCTCTAACACACGCATCATCTCTGACATAATGACCAAACAGTGGAGTTAGGATAATAAACACAAGCCATAAACAGTATCACAGCACCTTATCGCTCTACATGGACACATAGCATGTGTTCTGAGTTTAAGGGTTTGTTTTATTATATAACTACATTTCCTGTTCCCATATTTTTGCTTGTTCTGTCTTTGGGACGTAGGAGGACAGCGGACAGCCTTCCTTTGGGAACAGAGAGTGATGGGAGTTTGCTCTGTTTCTGTTCTTGCCAAATGTGCCCACGTAAGAGTCCAGTATTTTTTAACTGAGTAATGCTTGATTTTGATTGTATTTAACTAAGCCTATCCTCTGTGGAGACATTCCTGCAATTTGAATTTGGGATTAACTAAGGTTAAAATGAATAAAGTGAAATGTTTTCTAAAAAAGAGACAAAACTACAGCAGAGGAAGATTCGCTAGATCAAAGGTGAGATCCAGAGTCACTTCAGAGTTCAGGTGTGGAAGCTGTGAGTCCATAGCTAAAAAACAAGAGAGATACCACTGTCATGAGGAGACTAAATCTGAGGATTTCAACGTGAACATGCAGCTGCAGTCTGCATTTCTTTAAACAGAGTCCTGCCTTATAAACCCTGCCTAATCCCAACACAAAAGTATTGACCTTTGACCTCTAGAACTGAAAGAACAACTTTACTCTTGATTTTTTCTCTGCGAGCAGCCTTCATCATTTGTTTACTTTATCAAAAATACACTGAAGGGGGAGTCGAGCTGAGATGACAAACTACTGCCATCACTTTAGGATAAGATAAGATAAGATAAGACAACATAACATAACATAACATAACACAACATAACATAACATAACATAAAATAACATAACATAACATAACATAAAATAACATAACATAACATAACACAACATATTTCTGACATATTTCTTATTCCATTCTGTTTTTCCCACATCTTTCCTTTCCTAACACTATTATGATTTTTGTCCTTATTTTTCTTTCTTTTGACTGTAATTTATCTGTTTGAACAGCATATACTGAATGTTTATGTGTTTATATTGATATATTTGTGTGTGTGTGTGTGTGTGTGTGTGTATATATATATATATATATATATATATATATATATATATAGATATATATGAATGTACATATATGTTTGTGTGTTAATATATTGTATTTTTGCCTGAGACTTAAGGAGGGCCACTCAACAAGCTCTGAAGGGTTTCTTTGGCCCCTCCTACACATCTTTGTAGCATCTGTTTGTTGCTTTGCTCAGTTTTTTTTTCTTTTTTTTTTACTTTTTATATGTGCAATAAATAAAATGATTTTAAAATGATTTAAAAAAAAAACAATAATGTAATGTAACGTAACGTAACATAACAACGTCGTACTTTCTTGAGCCCCGCAGTGAAATTCAGTTGTTACAGCAGCTGAGACTAAAAACAATCAAGAGAAAGCCTACAAATTTACACCTAATTTAGCTAAATACAAGTGATACAAATGGCTACAGATGGTTTGAATAGCAGTAATTACAGGCAGTACTAAAGTAATTCAGCATTGACAGGTTGACATGATTTTATTGTGGTTTGGTTATGGCATATGAAGCAAAGTATTAAATAAATATGGGTATATGGTGGGTCCGTAGGTTGTAGTAAACAGGTAAACAAGAATAATGTGATGCAACACAATATAATAAGCCAAGATCTGCATTATAATGTCATAATGTCATCAGCAGCCAGAGTCCGTACAGGATAAAGTGAGTGTGATAAACATCACAGGGGTGGAATGGATCTGTTCATGGAGGGGGGGGGGTGTGGAGGTGGCGGGGGTCAGTGGTCAGCGTGTTGACAGTCTGTGGCCTCTGTTGCTGTTTAACAGTCTGATGGCAGTGGGCACGGAGGAGCGCCTGAAGTGTTCAGTCTTGCACTGTGGTGAGATGATGCGTTGACTGAACGAGCTCCCCAGTAGCCGCAGCTCGTAATAAAGAGGGTGAGCGGAGCTGTCCAGGATGGCTCACAGCTTGTCCATCATCCTCCACTCAGCCACTGACTCCAGACTGTCCAGATCTAAGCCAACCACAGACTTAGTCTGCTTGGTTATGTTCAGCATTTGTTTTTATGCCAAAATCAAGTCAAACTATGATGCAAAATATCCAAATTTAAAGAGACTGTGTGGAGAATCTGTTTTCGAGTGAACTGCAGTGACCCCTTCAGCCAGAGGACTCACTCAAACTGTAAGTTAGCGCTACTTTTCTTTGTTCAAGACAACATTTTACAACATGTTAAAGTATTTATCAACAGTTGTTTAGTGCTGTTGGTAAAACATGACAACAAGCTTTGAAAGTTGGGTAGCTGGCTACATTTAGCACGACTCACAGCCCAGTGCTCTGAGACATATGAGTATCATGACACATAAGTGAATCCTGGTTATGTCCTACCAGTGCTCATCTACCAAGCAGAGCTAAACTAGCATCACTCTTCAGGCAGATATTTGGAGATGTGATTTTTTTTTTCAGGATCACTCAGAAAGTCCTCACAGTCCCTTTAAAATATATCAGTGTACCTGCAAAAGTCAGAATGGCTCATCCTTCGTAGACCTGAACAGCTGATCAATACTGTGTGGGAAAATGAAAAATATGAGTCATTCCAGTGGTGCAGGTATGACCTACTGGGCCAGCTTGAATCCCATGGGGTAAGCCCTGGCAGGTGGCCCAAGCTCAAATTCATCCTGTGGCCTCTGTCCTACAAATCACTCCCCTTTATCCACTGCCTGGGCCTTTCTGAAAGAAAAGTCTGAAAAGCCCAGAGTTATAACTTTAAAAATGAAAGGATGGCTTTCTGTTGTAAAGCATCGAAATGTCTTAAACTATACTTACACTTGCTTGTAAAATTTCTTTTAAATTAATAACATGGCAGAGTTGACCTCATTCACAGGCAGTAGCTTCCACACCTGTTCTAAACAAAGGGCTAAAATGAAAAGAATAATACAGATCTGACAAGTACCTCAAGTAACACCACCTTAAAAAAAAAAGTAAAACATTTGTCAAGTATAACACATGACCAGGAGCTGGATGAACACCAGGACATTTAATCTAAAGGTAAAAAAGAAGATTGGATGAAAAAATCTTTTCTCTGCTTGTCCCAAAAATCTCTCTGAAGCAACTGTACTTCAAATTTGACTCTCCTTTTTTGGGAAAAGGGATTTTTTTTTTTTAACTACAAAGCTAAGATTTCCCTGCTGTGTTTTAATTTACAAATAGTCACCGTGAATCTCTAGAGGATTAGAAATGAAATGCTCCCATTGTGCTGTGAATTACTCTGTCTGACACTGTCACAGTGGGAGCAGCTAGTTCTGTCAGAGAAGATAACTGTGTCACTTTTGGTTCTGTTTGCTCTCATGAAAGCATTATCAGAGCTTCAACATTGATTTATTACGAAGGGTTAAAAGCCTGTACAGTCGGCTCAGCTCTGGTTATGTCACATGGTTCCTTTTATTCGTCCGAACAGAGATGGTAAGTCGAAAACTGTCACTGTTTATCGTCAAATCATTTCATATTCCTTTTAGCAGTCTTTATTAGGGAACATTTCCCAGCAGCCCACAATGGTTGTGGGTAAAATACCACAAGCACGACAGGCTGAAGCCAGGGCCAAGCTGTGGAAGGCCAAAGAGTGAAAACATTTGTAGAGAGCAGAAATTACAGCTTAAAAGCTGGAAAAATGACATTATGGGTAATTATAAGAGTATATCATGGTCATGGCAGAAAGCAGAGCTGGAATATTAAGGCTGATACTGATGGTGCACAGGGATCCTTAAAAATCTATATTAGCTGTGTTATTTGGACGCTAACGGATCATTTTTTGTGGCAGTTTGCCACAAAGGGTGCTAAACCTGCTCATAATGCATAGTTTTTATTCTGTAGCTGATATATCCGGACTTCTGTTTTCTTTGTCTAAGTGTCTCACTGGAAATACTTGGCACAATAACTTAAGCTAGGAGGCTAATTTCTCCAACAAAACCCTTTTTGTCCCAACTTCCTCTGCTTCTTCATAGTTGTTGATGTTAGCTTACTCTCTTAGCAAGTCCAACAGGTTCAGGGACGTCTTTTAAGTAAAGTAACCAAACTGTTTTCTTTAGGAAAATGCAAAGCCCAACAATTAGCCTACGCAAACATTTTGCTAACCTGTTGTACAGTTGAAGGTGGAGAGAAAGTAACATATAGAGTTTGTTTGGAAAGTAAAACAAACACTGGGATAATGAGTTGCAGCAAAATATTTTATACTTTCAGATTTTGTTCATCTGACATTTCAAGGTTGGTAATTCAGGCTGAGAAGATTAAATCTCTCTACAGCAGTGTTTCTCAACCTTGGGGTCAGGACCCCATGTGGGGTCACAAGATGATTTGTGCAGGGTCGCCAAATCATTTTGGGAAATTCTCACTAATATTAAGCTACAACATTTCAGGCAGGGTTGTTCAAGTTGTTTTCTGCTTTATTATTTTTCCAAAATTTGTTGTGTCAGCGAATTTTCATTAATCTGAACTGTAGTGTTTTTCCTGAATGAGTTCAATGAGCGATTGTTCATGAACTTGTTCAGGTTTTTCACTGCAAAAACTGAAATTTGAGCAAGCGCTTGTGTCTTATTTTTAGTAAAAATTACCTTTTTATTCCCAATATGAGCCACATTCAACTGAAAAGTCCAGAAAAAAGTCTTATTTCAAGTTCTTAAGAGACAAAAATGAGGTCTGAGTTGCTTGTAACAATTTCAAAAATGGAGTAAGAATTTTTTTTTTCTTGTATTAAGACATTATTTGCATATCAAGGAAACTTGACGAGCAAATTTTTCTTACTCCACCGGCAGTTTTTTTTTACTTGTGAATTGAAAATACTGTATTTCTGCCTGATTAGATTTATAAAGACTCCAAAAAACTTCTTACACAACAGGGAAGACAAAAATGTTGACTAGTTCTTTTTCACGTTCAAAAACAAAAACGTTCGAAATGAAACATGGGCTGCTTTTCTCCCCACTATTTTGTTAAGATTTTAATTGGTTTGTGTTGATTTTTGTATCTGGGGGGTCCCAGATACCAGTGCGTGTTAAATTTGGGGTCACGACCCAAAAAGGTTGAGAACCACTGCTCTAAAGAGTTTTTCTGTGCATACTATCGTGTGAGACAATAATCAGACAGCTTCACCAACTATGTAGAAAGCCTGATTTACATTCCCAACATCTAACAACTGCAATTAACAGCAAACATTCCCAGTATCACATGAGGGAGTCATTGTCCAAAAGAGTCCACAAAATTACAAAAGCTTCTAAATGCCTGTGACCTGGAACAAATCACGACAACACTGCTGTATCAAAGTCTTCCCACGCAGCTGTGGGCTGAGGTGAACCAGAGCAGCTAAAACCAAGAGTGGAGCCTCAGGCTATGGAGTCAGCGAAGCAGCTCACAGTTTTGAAGGTGATACTACGCTGCCTCTGGTTGTGAAGGTCAAGGCCTTTGTAGACCTGTGGGAGGGAGAGCAGCCTGGTGAGCAGCTGTCCAACAGACGTCACCTTAAAACCATTAAAGCTTCCTGAAGCTTCCTTTGTACTTCTTTCAGCACCTTATCTGTGTGATTCTGTACTGACAGCTTTGCTTAAAGGCTCTGTAGAGAATATGTGTTTGGTGTTGAGAACAGTAGCACCTCTGGTTAGAATCTGTGTGCATTTTTCAGGATAAAGACTATCTTTCCCATGAGCACCATCACCTACCATCGTATGGATATGACTTGATGCTCATTTGTCGTGAAGCAAATCATCTTTTCTTTGATAGAGCACCTCAATAATGTTTCAACTGTTGTAGTTCAGGAGCGGTACTGTTTGAAACGTAACAATAAGCAAACTTTGTAAACTGTAGTGTAGTTTAGTGTCTACAAGGTAAGCAGACTGTTCAGGGTTATTGAGCCTAGAGCCATAAGATGTGCCTGTAACGTTAGTGCATCTTGGTCATGTTCTGCCAGTGCTCATCTACCAACTCTAACCTCACCAAGCAGAGCAAACATAACCTGGCTCTTCATTTCATTCATAGACTCTAAGGTTTGAACAGATCACTGCAGAATAACTGTGCATGTGGGTTGGAATGAACATTATCACAACTTAACCCATGTTTTAGCTCATTCTCTATCACTCTATGTTTAACTTTCTTCTGCTCTGACCTCTTTTTTCTGTTAGACAGTTCAGCTCCCAGGTCCATCATTACTACAAAAGAAGCCCAACAAACCATTTTCTTCTAGAAGCCTGCTTGGTACCATCAAAGGGACTTTTGGACTGCGTGCCGTAAATGGATTCATGTTTTTCTGGGGAAAAACCCAACCGCTGCGGAGTACCATTTGGAAAAAAGAAATTTTGGTTTTAAATCTTGGATTATAAACAGCAAGACTATTTCATGATCATTTATTGTGTTCTAACAACAGACAATGCCCTAAGAGAAACATTGATATGGTACGAATGTGTTATTTTCAAATACTTTCTGAGCAACCGTTTTGTAATCAAACCTCGAACTGCTGGAAATTTGTTCCAAGATAATCAAAATGCGAGTTAAATTGACTGTGAAGAGTTTTCAAGGGATCTTGAAAAAGTCTCATCTATTGATATATACCTGATCATGATCCACAACTTAAATTGAGATAATGTAATAGTGGAAACAGGAGCTGGATTGTCTAACAGAAAAGGTAAAGGAGCAGAAGAATATTAAACTGGAGAGTGATAGAGCATGGGCAAAAGGCTAAAACACAGTCCAAATGCCAATAGTGCTACATAGCTGTTAATAAACTCATTACTTTGTTGAGATATATCTTGGTAATAACTTGTCTTGAGTTTTTGTGGAGGGTGTGAGTTTTAATGGAAGACCTGATTTACATTCATTTTCAATAACAAATACACAATTCATGTCATCTTGATAGTTACTCAGAAGTCAGGAGGAGGAGGAGCCTTGGTTAATGTGAATTTTGGCGCCTCCTTGTGACAAACTGGGACGTCTGATTTCATTTTATTGACCCCTTGCATTTGACACATAAGTGAGCACAGCAACACAGCCAATGACAGAGAAGTAAAATGTGTAAAAACAATGGATTTTATCACCAAAGAGTGTTTAACAAACTTGGGAGTGAAGCAAATAACGACCCGCGCTGTTAGTTAAACACAACAACCAGTCGAGGAACCAGTAGAGCCGTATGAGAGGGGGGGATAACACCAGTGTTTGTAAGTTTCTCTACACACCTGTGTTTGTGAACGCCCTCCAGGTAACTCGTCTCATTTGACTGTCAATTAAATTTTACGTTCTGTTCAGTTACTTTCTTTAACTTTTACGGCTTCTAAAGTACACCTCGGTTGTAATTATTGACAAAAATGCAGAGGGGCCTATAATCTGAACAACGCTACATCTGCAGTCCACAGTTGTGAGCGACGTCATAGTGGACATGTGACTACCAGTGGTCAGCTATTGTCCATAATTATTATTTTTGAAATTGACTCTGAAGTTAGGTGGGTCAGCATTGCCATACGTTACTTTAAGACCTCCCAGTTCCCCCAAAATAGGTTGAGATTTTCTACTGAATATATTCGTATTCATTGTATCAAGCAGATGTCATGCTGTTAGAAATTGATATTGGTTGAGCTCCTACACTTCTTATAAGTTGACTGCACGCAGATAACATGCAAGCATACAAAAAAATAATAATAATAAAGGCAATGTGTAATGACTTAGTAATGGATTATTTCAAAATACAATAAATACATTTTTATTACATAGGTTTGCTTTCTGGTTGGACATTTTTGGCTAATATTATTATTTAATGAGCACATGGACCTTTACTAGGCAACATGATTTAAGCAAGGTGACTGTGTGCTGTTTGAAAAATATATTGGGGCGCAGATGGCCTAGTGGACTCTTTCCCGCGTGTCACTCCCCACTCTCCCCCTTTCCTACTCTATCAACTGTCCTCCTCTATCAAATTAAAGGCATGAAAAGCCCCTCCAAATAAATAACATAGAAAAATAGATTTGTAATTTCTGACAGGTTTTATATTTATTGATATTTCACCATGACTGAGTGGAGGTGTTAAAGGTAGGGTCTACAGGAATTTGTCACTGTTTGTAAACCCTATATCCAAACTGAACACCTCCTCTACGGCAGCAAGTTCACTGCCTCCAGTGATAGCTTGTAGCTGTTAGCTATGTGAACACACACACCAGCCCAGCAAGTACGTGCAGCATCAGGTTTCTACCTGGGAGAGATTCAAGAGCAGTACACCTGACTTCCTACATGCAAAAGGTATCCTACAATCATTCTTTAGTATCATTCTCTCTCTATGTTGCAGTTGCTATCATAGCCGCTCGGGATAGTTTCTCCCACTTGCTATCATCAATACACAAAGCCAAGTAGGCACTGGGCGCACTGTGATTGGCTGGGATTACCAAGCCTACTCTCTGCTCAGAGTCAACTAAAACATTAACAAACAAGCAGGG
>RPOG01007842.1:0-16432 GCA_008086565.1 Thalassoma bifasciatum | reverse complement strand
TCAACATGATTAATAGTAAAAACCTTTATCTCTTTTTCCCTAGAAAGAGGGGGCATTAAAACATTGATGCTGATCAACTGAAATGAAGGAATCGGTTAAAATTTCTAAAACAAACAAACAGAAAAAGGCTGTATTTTTATTTTCTGCAGTCTGAAAATCTAAAACATCATATTTTGAAGAGCAGAAAATCAGTTATAAGTTTTTTTTTCCCCTCAGGTTTAGAAAAACTGGACCCGAATAGAGGTGATGTCAGAGGTCAATGATATCTAAACCTGGAGAGATGCTCTACAAATTGGACTCATGCGTAAAAGCGCGTCAGTGGAACCCCCTCCCCTCCTCGTGCGCTCACATATTTTCAAACATGCTCGTGCGGTCTCTGAGAATCTCTGCGTCCCACTAAAGAGCAAATCATCGAGCTCAGCTGATCACACGACATCCAAGCACCCGCGCTGCCCGTAGTCACACGGAGTCATCACGCAGTGGCAGCGCGAGCACAAGAGCAAGTGCAGGAGACCTGAGACAACAAAGTCCACGCTGCTGTGTTTCTGACGGACAGTCCCCACGTTTCCTCTGAGGAACGAGCCACTACTTTTCCAGAAGACTGAAAGAAGGAGACCAACAACCAACACAGAGCATGAAGAAGACTCCAAACTCAGGTATTCTTTTTTATTGTTCAAAATTAATGCTGGTTCACTTTCAAATGCTTACCAACTCAGCCAAAAGTCACGTGATTCAAAAATCATATTAAAATGAATTATGCATTAAGTGTGACCTACATTTGGCACAGGCTTATGAGTCATTCAACTACTTTGGATGATTTTTGTCACATAATATAACAAACTGATGGAAAATGTTAGAATTTTTGATTTTTTTCTTTTAATGTAGTTTTCAAAAAACTTCCTGCAAAATCAGTCAGTCAAACAAACAAACAGCAGCTTAACAAAGAATGTGCTTAAGAAACATTCTGTTCAAGCAATAATTCACCACGGCCCAGAAAATCAACACAGCAAACTGCCAAAGATATTCGCTGCTGTGTCAATATTCAGTATTATAGCACAGCCTCCAGTGTAATACTGCCTTTAATCAACGTCTTTATGAGCAACATTTATTTAAAAAAACAATTGATGTTAAAGACGCAAGCAGTGACTCTGAGCCTTTGCCTTTTCACACCGACTGCCTTTCACACCAGGTGCACAAGTTCTTCCTGACTGAAACGCTATTTCATGCAGCACCCATAGCATGTGCAGCAAGATCTGTCTGTATAAAGGTCTGACTTCCTGTTGCCAGTTGGGGGCGCCTTCCTTGGTGGACAAAAAAGTCATCCATACACTAAGGCTGTGACACTGAACGTGTGTGTGGGTTTCGGTTATGTTAACAAAAACAATCGCCATCTTTGGCCACGCACATTGACTTATAAAAAGTCCTTTGATGACTTTTTTATCAACCATGTCACCATTTTATTGATATCGATGCTCTTATTGATTCTGGTTATTGATCTGATTCTTTATCGATTACCTTATGGATTCCTTAAGTGGGCTTTGCAGCTTTTCATTGTCGACGCTTTATAGTTTATGAACACATAAATATGAAATTGGTCACTGGGTCTAGATATCTCAGGATGGTAATGAATTAAATAAGTAAAAATCTCATGTCACGTGACGTCAGTGTGTTGTTTTGTTTTATGTTATTGACTGAAACAGGCCACCTTGTGTTTTGAAGTGGTAATAACAGTGCTTTAAGTTGTGTGGAACCTGGAGCTTGCCGTTATTATGCTGAAATCAGCCATGAGTGTGCACCTTACTTTCCTGTAAACATTTTTTTTAAACTTTTACCTGTTATTATTATTTATTTATTTATTTATTTTTATTTTTTTAAAGATATTTTTTGGGCTTTTCTACCTTTAATTGGATAGTGGAGGACAGTGGATAGAGCATGAAAGGGGGTAGAGAGTGGGGAATGACATGCGGGAAACAGGCCACAGGTGGGAATGGAACCCGGGCCACCCGCTCGAGGGCGAACCTCATGGTGCGCGGCCATATCCACTAGGCCATCTGCGCCCCACCTGTTATTATTTTAATCATTTTTTAGTTAAGATACTGTTTATATAGTTATTGTGATACGTCTCTGTAATGAAAGTTAAAATACTGTTTTAAAATCAAAGCTGTATCAATGTGTGATAACCACCAGCGTACAAGCGTGATTTCCCATATGTGCTCACATCAAGCTAGAGCTGTGTTTACGATATTGTTTTGGTAAGAAGATGTATGTTGAATGTATTGAATGTGAATCTCTTGTGAGAGACTAATGTACATTTCTTCTTGTGTTCAGTTTAACAAAGCTTCTTAAGTAAAACTCCATGCAGAAAGTTCCTTGGGTAACTTGTATCGAGCTGCTAAGCTAAAATAGCTGTGGCATGATAGTGGGCGTAGCGTTTGGCTGCTCTGGCGTATTGTAAAGAATTGATAAGAGAATCACTAAGCACAGAAGCTAATGATGTTGATGGATTGAACCATTTCAGATCGGTTCCTAACAAAAACCTGTTCTGGACATACATCCCTAGCCATGAGTGATGTTTTTCGAGGTGTAGTGATGGTAGTTTTGCACAAAAAGATTTCAGGCCTGTAGCTCAGAGTAGTTCTAGGGGCTGTGTTTTTCTCCATGGAGCTTGTATCTGCGAGAATACTGGATGCTTACGTTTTTCACCGTGACTCAATTTTGTGGCCTGGTCTGTTCGAGTTTATCTCAAGCTGAAGGCATAATATGGGTGTAGAGCGGCACTACAAACAAAGAATGATAATAATCACAAAGGTTTCACGAGCACCTTCACTGTCCCCTGTGGTCGTCGGGTTTGAGCCCTAAATATTCAGAACTCCTGCACAGGGGAGATTCATGCTGCAAAAAGTCACAGTGCAGCTGTGCTCTTCATCAGCGTACTCATGCTGTGCCACTCATCTGATCACATTACTTAGTCAGAGATAAGTGCTGCATGAGTCCTACTATTCTTTATCCTTATCCAACTTGACAAACTTTTACTTAGTGTTCACCCACTTTCTGGTTTGAGCCAGTTTGTTTTGCAGCTGAGTGTACAGCACCCATGGGAGCACCGCGGGGTCCCCTGGCTATTAAAGTCTGATGTGCATCATCATCTGTCGTTCTCAGCCTGACCCTCTGTATGGATGCACTGGCCCCTTCAGGCTGCACTCTCTGCTCTGTGTGTGTGTGTGTTGGGGTGTGTGTATGAGTGCGAGTCGCTTTCAAAAATATTTTAGACATTTGCTTGCTCATGATGTCCGCGTACACGCTTTTGTGTATGCCTGCTCATGTGTGTGTCTGTATTGTAAATGCGTGACACAATATAGTGCGTGATAAAGTGTGTGCATTTGTGTTACACAACACCTCTCAGGCTTTGCCCAAGCCCCATCTGTGCGTCCCGACTCGGTTTGAACATTTAGGCAGACATACTTCTCTCATGGGAGAAAAATAGAGTGCTGTGGATGAAACAGACCCAGAAATGTAGAGCAAGCTGGTTCTGGGGAGACTTGTGTCGAAAACAGGGTAAATGTTTTCAAGTTTGGAAGAGAAAAGGTGCCATGTTGCAGTTAGGATTGAGCAGTTAGGTTTGAGCAAAGAGAATGAAGTGTGTGGCTGAAAAATGGAGCTGCATCCTTAACTCAAGATTTCACCAACACCAAACATCCTGTATCCTTCAATATTTTCTCAGTAAATCCAGATTGGGATAGTAAAATAGTGTGCATGGCAACTATCACAAACACAGCAGCAGTCTGGAGCCTTCAGGAGTCGGCACTTGACCCTTTCAAGGAATAGAAATGTGGGAAGGTTAAACTTAGAGGTGAGAGATGAGCTTTTTTGAGGAGTCTTATCATTAACTGTCAGCTCATATCTCTGGAAATCCTCGAGGCTGCACCTGCACTGATACAACAGCAATGTACAAGCACCCTCAGACCATTTACTGTTATCTTAAACTGTTAGTGCATTTGTCGCTGTGACTACTATCAGATGTGGTGTGATGCTTCAGGTGATGAATAATGACAATTAGCAGATGCTGTGCCATTGCTTTTTTACATATCTGATAGAATCAAGAAAGTCAAGTTAACAGTTTGGACAAAAAATCTTTCAAATAAAGTAACTGAGTCACGTCATCCGAAGTCCACCTGGTATGACCATAGACTGTATAATCAGTCAATCAAAAATTATGTCTGCTATTATCACACATTTGAGGCTTTTGCAATGTCTGCGGTTAGAATGTTGCAGCAGGCTACATTGCAATTTAATCTCAATTATAATTAATTGCCCAGCCCTAATCTCATTACATCTTATTGTATCATATCACATCCCATGGTATCTTATCTGAGTCTATCGCATTATATCATTTTTTTTATCCCATTGTGTCTCATCTAACATATCATATCCTTTTACTTCAAATAATATTGTTTCATATTGCATGGTATCATTTCGTTTTATTTTGTTTCTGTCATTTTGTTTGTGTTGAATCCTGTCTTGTAGTGGTGTAATGTATTGCATTGCGTGGTGCTGTTGTATGGTGTCATATAATATCAGATCCTATTGTATTTTTTATCATATCTAACATCATTTTATGTATCACATCACATTTATGTATCATATCACAATGTATCACATCGCAACACTTTGTATTGTATGTTATTTTATCACATCATATACTGCATCATACTATGAATGACCCAGCGATTCCCACCCCCAGTCTAAATGTTGTCAACAGTCCAGGGTGCCTTAAAGTAAATGTCTATCACTCTTATCTGAATAATGTCAAGTGCTCTACCTCTGAGGCATTGATTCACTTCATCACTGGATTCATTTGGGCTTTAATATCTCTGCAGGAAAAACATAAACCATGAGACCAGGCAACTTTCTCACCTCTTCATTTCATGGCTCACACATAAGAGTTTCTGGCACCTTCTCCAAGCAGCATCTTGACCTCAAGGTGTCAGATTCTCTTCTGGCAGAAAAATTTCATGGCTGAACTGAGAAGGAACCCAATTAGCAGATCCAAAATAAGATGCTTTCAATCAGCTGTACTTTTAGTCTCCATATTCTACAGAGTATTTACTTTTATTTCACTCATAGAATGTGTTTCAGTATTTTATCCGTAAATCTATCTAATATGCAATATAAGAATTTACATTCTTATAAATCTTTAAAAAACATTTTCAGACAACTTCAAAGTTCTTAATTTGAAAAACTTCTATGTTTTTTTTAACACAGTATTTGGGGAAAGTGCATCATATCCACCCTCTCTCCAGTGATTCGTGTGTAATTTTGCCCTGGGAGCATCTTGTTGTCCCCCAGCTCCCGTTTAGAGTCCAGTGAGACCTGGAGCTTGTTTTGGGGGCTTAATGAGCTGGATGTCCCCATGTTGTTCTTTAGTTTTAAAGTAAAGTGACCCTGAATGAACAGAGAGACCCAGTGGAGTAAATGCACCATTATTCTTTTTTTTCTCCCCCTATCTCCTACGCATGAGAGATCCCACTCAGCTGTATATTCTCAACAGGCTCGTCCTGGGCTTGAATAGACTGCTTTGTGTTGAACATTTGCTGCAAGCTGCTTGTTTGGATTTGTTGAGGACTTCCTCCTGAATATCAGATTTTACAATTAACTGGCAGATGTCATGCAGGCAGAGACAACTTATTTTTCTGCACTTGCATTTCATGAAGTTGACTCGTTGAAACCAAAAACGTCCTAAGCATCACTGAGAATCACATTTCTGGATGTCATGGGGAACATTCTCATGGTTGCCAATTTTAAAAGGAAATGACTAATTACTACAATGACTCAACATCTCAGTGAGCGTATGTGTGTGTGTGTGTGTGTGTGTGTGTGTGTGTGTGTGTGTGTGTGTGTGTGTGTGTGTGTGTGTGTGTGTGTGTGTGTGTGTGTGCAGGAAAGAAGGAGGGGATGGCCAGGATTAAGCCTGACAGATAAGACGTAGTAGGAGCTGTGCTGACTTTGGTCCTCACACGACAAGACGTGACTCGGCTAAATTTCACTGTGGATTGTGATGATAGTATCAGGATGTTTTGTATTATTAAAAAGAGATAATATTGCATAAACAAATATTTACTATTCAGTCAGGTATTAAAGATGCTTCATTATTCTGTAAACTTAACTGTAATGATCAATACTTTTGTTAGAGGTGTCCAAATAATTTTCCAAGAGGGCCACATTTGGTTAGTGAAATGACCAAGGACAAGTATCTCTTACTGACTTATTTATTAACTATGAACTTAACATATGAATGCTCCATTTCTTAACTTGTTCTTTTAGTGATTTCTGTTAAAAGTCAGTCACTCTATGTGGTCAAACATACTCATGCGATCAATACAGACTTGTAAAATCAAAGTTCACCCATCACTTAAGTGTCTCTTGATACCAGATGATAAGTGGTCAGTTTCCTGCAGTGTAATGTGCTGTGTAAACATCGGCAAACTGCTACTGATCAAGGAAAATATTCTGTATTAGGAGGCGAAATGGGCAAAACATGTCCAGATTTATTTATGGCAGGATTAGGATCTGAATTTTTTTTTTTTAAGTTATTTTTTATGGCTTTTGGTGCCTTTATTGGATAGAGGAGAGAAGACATTGGATAGAGTCGGAAAGGGGGAGAGAGTGGGGAGTGACATGCGGGAAACAGGCTGCAGGTCGGATTTGAACCCGGGGCACTCACTCAAACCTCATGGTGCGCAACCATATCTATCAGATTTGGGGATATTGATGAAAGTTTATTGATTTCAATGCCCTTATTGATTCTATTTATGGATCCAAATCTTTATCAATTCCTCTTGAAAATTTTCTGTGTACAAAAATTAGCTTCACAGGTTTTATGTGCTAACATTTTATTGAGTTTATGGGTTAATAAGTAATTGGTCAATGGTCAATAAAAAACGTATATCAAGTGATGTCAGTGTATTGTTTTATCACCATCATCTATGGAGTATCCAGAAGATACAGATCATGCGTTGTGCCAAGAGGTGGTGGAGACTAAAAACAGAGCTGAAACAGAGAGAATATTATATGTATATCTGTGTTTGCATGTCTGCTCATGCCAGTGTAACCTCACACATCACAAGCTGAGGTCAAACTAGTTATAAACAGGAGCAGTTGGGCGTCAGTTCAGCCCAGGGGTTAATCATGCGCTCGATGGAAAGTGCGTGCCTTCAGCTAGCTCGGCTTTAAATCGAACCTAAGGCCCTTGTTGCTTGTCATCCCCCATTCTCTCACCCTATTATATCCACTGTCTTATCTTCTCAATATATGCATTAAAAGCCAATACACAACTATAAAAAATCCATTGTTTGGTTGAACTGGTTTCTCAAAAAGCCCATGGTATGAAAAACTGCAGAATCCATCATGTCATCCATCCTCCCACTAAAACACACCAGTAGATCCCAAAGAGAAGCAGCAGATGATGGGAGTCAATACAGCTCTTTATTTCTCTTTAACAATGGTTCCTCAGTAGGACGAGCTGGATTCCCTTCAGTCTGACTCATTTATTGGCCTGGACTGCCACCACGCTCACTACTGCTCCCTGTGATATTAAAGCCGTCTTTATCACTTCAGTAATCGTCTAATTCACTACCTCAGAGTCAGGCTGCCAAGTTCTTCAGTTCATATAATCCTTATCTTTTCATAGCAGCTGCTTGCCTCGCTGAGTATTAGACTGTCTCCATCAGAGGTATAAAGTTCCAGCTTATAGTAAATGAGGGTTTTAAAAAAGTTCCTGTCAGTGGAGGGACTGAACTTTTTCCCCTCAGACAAACTTTCCCTCAGCTAATAGACTGATCCTCCCACTACAGGAAGTGACACGTGGTGATTTTTTTTCTTCCTCTCATGGTGGAGTTTTTCTCTAATCACAGCTGTAATCCTGATCTGATTAAACTGTGGGATCCGATGTGCTGACCCATCTTTCAACAATGAATTCCTACATGACGGAGACCTCGCTTCACGCTGAATAAACCCACAGCCTCGTGAGCACATGCACGCACGACTATGACATCATTCGCCATGGAGAGAGTCAGAGTAAGGCTATAAATAGCGTTGGTGCGAGATGACGTTTTAGCTTAACAAAGCCCCCCTTGTGAATAACATAAGGACGAAAAGAGGCCATGTCACTGCAGCTTATCGTGATGAGCAGCCAGTCAGTCGTAAAATGATTCTGCCGCATGTTCATTAAAGACACACCTGATGTTACATGCAGCTGCCATTAAAACACGGGATGATAAAGAAGTATTATTTTGTCACATAGAATTTATTGCTGTACTAAATATTTTCTTAACACATCCAATTTCAACAAAAAAAGTCACTAGTTTCTCTTTCCAACAACTTTGTTTTTAACTTATTTAATCAAGACAATCTCTGTTGGTGTTACTACGATAAATTTTATTTTTTGACCCTATATAAAATTTCAAGGCAGCCTTTTACATCATATTTTGATGATGGAACAACAAGTTATATTTAGCAATGTCAAGTCCAGAAGATGTTTCATTGCTAGACATCTAAAGGGAAAATATGGTGTCTGTAAAGAGCAAATAATGTATTTATGGGCAAATGAAATAAAGAGTGATTGATTGAATTTAGGCAAAAAAAATGTCTAAAATATCTTGAAATAAAACGTGTTTCTGAACTTGTCAGATAAATGTGGCTAATATTGTATTAATTCTTTGATGGCAACTTTTACTAAAAAAAGGCCACACACAGGCTTTATTTTAGTTTTTGTAATGCATCAACAAACAAGTTGTCAGACAAAGAGCTTTGATTTTTGTTGAACACTTGATTCACATCATTGTTAATCAGTGTGCAGACTCCCGTCTTATCATTTGTTTAGCCAATAAAATTTCACTGAATCTTGGGTCTCATCATCTCTTAGCTTAGCACAGGTTTATCTATGGTATATTGGCACGGTTGCACTCATGGTTGATGACATCACAATGACATCATATGTTGCCACTATGTCCTTTTCTGGCAGCAATCTATGAAAAAAATATCAAACTCTTTTGGAAATGGCTGTAGCCTAATCAGGAAACTCTGACACTAATGAATAAAACACATCCATTACTATAACAGCTCATACTGTCTTTTCTTTTTATTTGAGACCACTTTAATCGCCAAAGTCCACATGAGCAGAGATAACCACAGAGCTCATATATCAGAGCTGTGTGTGTGTGTGTGTGTGTGTGTGTGTGTGTGTGTGTATCTGTGTAATAGTGTGTGTAAAGTGTTTGTAGACTGTCTGGGTCCGAGTTGTGGATTTAGACATCAGGAGCTTGGCATGATGATTACAGAGGTCTGAAGCCACGAGGAACCACAGGAACTCTCTCTTTCTTGCTTTCTCTGTTTTGCTCTCTCTGTTCTCTTTCTTGTGCTCTTTCTCTCTCTCTCTCTTTCTCTCTCTTACTGTTTCTCTGAATTCGCAGCACTGTGCCTCCATCGATTCAGGCTAATTTGCCAAGATGAAGGTTACGGCAGCAGGCCTCAGATCACATAACGCTGCTCCTCTCATCCATACTTCAATCTTAACTCAATTAATTCATGCTCAGTTATGAGATAAGATTCACCCTGCAGTTCACACTAAGCACTGCTGACAGACTGTTTTTGCTTCACATTTACTCATTTCACATGAATCACAACCTCTCACAACCAAGTTCCTGGAAACTCCTGCAGACTGAATGAGAATTGCACAGATTCTTCTCTTTCTGCAATGTTCACACACTTATCAATCGCTACAACAGACTCTTTCATTCCTGCAGCAGATCTGGAAATTTGAGGATATCCCATAGCCTGCTCCTGCCAGCTCCCTCTCACATCTAATGATTCCCTTATGTTGAGGGGAAGTAGCCGGCAATGTTACCACAGCCATGCTGGGACAGACAGACTGCACCATGAGCACTTTTACAGCCTCTGACCGTCCCAGTGACCTGAGAGAGGGATTTACATTGTCAGAGAAGAAGAAGAAAGGAGGCTGTATGAGTAAATATGTGTGTGTGGATGGAGGGAAGTGGGTATGCCTGGGTCCACAGTGTGTGGGTGCGCTTCGAGTATATATAGCAAGGTCATGTATTGGTGGTCGTCATGGATGATAGGACTGATGGGATTGGTTCATCACTGGCAGGAAGTTGTACCAGTTTCAAAACAAGAGATGAGAGAATGACTGAGCTTTGAAACATCTTCAGTGGATGTGAATTTGTCATGGTCTGTTTTACAGAGGTCAGAGATTTTTTTTGTTTTCATTAACTTTGCTTTAGGCATGACTCTTTGGATATTGGTCAGATGGCCAGTGAGTGATTCACTCCCAAATATTATTGTGACGACAGATAAGGATCCTAAAACTAATCATGGGTTCAAAGATGATAAAAAAGTGACACTGGTTTTGGACTGTCAATTGATTAATTTTTCAAAATCACATAAATCACATTGGCTAGTGATCAAGGCTTATAATAAGTTCAGCTGGCAACTTTTGCCAGAAATAAGACATAAACACTTGCTTATGTATCAGCTTTTGCTGGGCATTTTGGATCAACATTTGGCTCCTTTGAACAAGGCAAAATATATGAGGGGGTGCAACAAAGGTTTTCTCCTAATCTAAAAACTTTTGGTTTGTTCAAATTCAAACACAGAAAAAAAAGTCTAATCCACGGTTTTTGTTTGATTTCTGGTCAAACTATAATAGAACACGTTCAATTTCAAGAAGACTATAAATGAAGATGGCAACATTTCTTTGATTAGTTAATGAAAGAGGTAAAAAAAAATAAAGAAACTTCTAGACAAAAAAATTGGCCAGCTTTTCATTGTTTTATCTTCCATCAATGCATTTTTGACTCAAAATAAGATTTCCATCTGGACCTGTGAGGACAATATAGTTGAGTTGAGTTGAGTTTACTTTACTTTACTTTGAGTGCAAGTTTTTGATAAACTCCGAGATTTTGTGTTGTCTCAGTGTAAACCACCACTGATTGAGTCACAGATTGACCCCCATGTGTTGTTTGACTCTCTAAGGGGTAATCTGAAAACAATTTATAAATTGCTTTTAATTCTCAGACAATCACTCATACCTTTTATTGAATCCAGGTGGACTAAACCAAACAGGTCATCAGCTCTGGACCTTCACACTTGCAGGGAAATATCACACGTGAAGCGAAAGCAGTGCCAAGGATTTGTTTTTAAGCATGTACATTCATGTTTAATGCAATTTTTAAAAAAAGAGAGGAAACAAGAGTAACTTAGATTTCACTGAATCACAACAGGAGGCGTTCCCCGTAGTACAGTAGGTCACATTTAGTGGAAATATTTGTGTGGCTGCCATCATTTCAGGCTGGGAAGTCTGACTGGAAAATACAACACGATGAGATGGTCTCAGTCCCACATTTCGGTGATGACGTGTACTCACTGTCTCATAAAGATAAACAATAGGAGAGCTGTGACAAAACCAAAAAGTAGAACATTTCTGCAGCTGGAGCTCTACAAAAACATAAATCCTCATGGTTAAATTTGGCTCGTGTGTGGATGAGTGATGTGAAGAACTGTGTCGTCGCTGCACATGCCCCAGGTTGGCTGTGTGGGCCCACACAGGACACAATTGAGGAGGACAGCCCCCCCTCTGCACTTTTCTCTGTGCATGTGTGTGACGGAGACAGGACACGGGGAGGATGAGAGGATGAGTACAGCGTAGCGCTCCGGTGAAGTCATCAGGCTGTGGCTGGCAGCACCACATCACACTGTTTTCTCCTCGTCATTCTTCACCATGTCATTGGTGCGGACAGGATAATCAGAGCTCTGCAGAAAAGAGGTTTCGTTAAGGAGATCAAATCAGGTTGTTTCAGAATTTACTGTCAGTGTTAATGTGTTTTTATTTGAAGATGTGAAAAAGCCACATAACTCCAAACTATCTTGTGTCACAACTACAAACGCACACAAGCTATTTGCCTCCTCTCCCTGACCCCCTTCCTCCTTTCTTCTTCCCCTCCATTTACCTCTTTTACCTCCCCCCTCCTCCTCCTCTTCTCCTTTTATCTTTTATCGTCTTCCCACTCTTCATGTCTCTCCCCTTCATTGTGCACCGCTGCCCTGAGGGCCTCCCTTTAGTATTGGCTGGCATGCTGGTGAGTTTTTTCTTTTTTTTATTCACTCCACAGTTATATAACTAAATTTAGTATGTTTGAGTCACGCGTCCGGCCATAGGTCGCGTTGCTGAAGTGACGTCTTACATTAATGTGCACCCCAAGGCTCACCACCCAGCCTCAGTTCATGTGTGATGCACAGATTTTTTTTCTTTCTTTTTTGGGATGTTTGAATTTATCTCACATGAGTGAACAAGGGCACGTGCATCTGTGCTTCATGACCATCTGCCTTGACGGGGGCAAATATAGGCTGAGTTTTTTATTTATATCTATGTTTCAATAAGAAAAGTGTGTTTCAGTATGTGTGTGTTTGAGCTTGGCGATGGTGTGTGTGTTTACAGGGTGGACTGTCATGCGAGAGGAATTTGCTCAGATAACCCTTTGAGTGTGTTCCTGTACATTTATGTAAGTCTGACTCTGTGTGTGTGTGTGTGTGTGTGTGTGTGTGTAGTGGGAGGATTCATCTGTGTCTTCCCAGCAGGGTGAGATGATGGAGAGTGGAGGTGGTGAAAGGTATGAGTGAAGGAGGCCCTCTCTTCTCTCTCTGAAAGTCGTCTGAATTATGTTCTTCACAAACTCAAACAGACACATTTACCGTAAGCCAACAGTGGTTAGCCTCCACAAGAGCATGATGACAACGTGCGTCATGACACAAGAAGTCTGAGTGCATGCTTTGAGAAAATGATTTGTTATTTTGTGGCTTATTTATTTCTTTAAAATAAGAAGACTGTTCCATTTTTTTAAATCTACAAAGCACCTGAAAGTAAAGCTCAGTTTAAATGTTCCTATATGTAAATGGAATACATGTTTTAGTGCATCGTCAGGAGTTTTCTTTGTTTATATACATATTTTGAGCAAAGTAAGACAGTACACCAATCCTGTTTTGCTTCCTTTTAAAGCCTGAAACTGTTGAGGTGTCTTAGGTGTCTGTTTAATGAAGTGGTGACCTTGAAGTCTTGACACTTTGTGCAGCTAAAGTTCTTGATTTGTGTTAAATTTGAATCTCAGGGCACAGTCACACTAAAACCACATAGAAATGGGAGTTTTGATTGACATATAACTTTAAATGCATCATAAAACAGTTTAAATGCATCATGTTTCACATTAGCTGTCGTGTGTTTACACATACGTTGAAACTTGAGTTTTCAACTGTTACACATGTGAGTAAACAAATCCATGCGCACATGTTGAGTGTTTTATGTGTTTTTTGTTGACCCTGTTGTTAAGTGCAGTGCTTTGCAGTCTGGAAAATAATCTTGAAACAGAAAATGCCAAAAGCAAAAAAAAAAAAAAAGAGTCAGTGTCCTGTTTTCTATATTAAACCAAAACTGAATGGCCAATTTAGAAAATTCTCTGCATTTGCTCGATTTCTGTTTTATTTTATCACCTTTTTTAGTCTCTGTATGTGCACATGGTTCAACTTCAGCTGGTATTTGAACACATATCAAAGACAGCATCTGATTTTCCTTTTCAAAGCTGCTTTCAAAAGTCTCCTCGTCCCGTTTTGTCCAGTATCAAAAAGTGTTGCATCTTGACTCATTTAAGAATCTCCTCTCTCCAAAAGTTCTGAGTTAAAACGTTCAGAGGTAGATAAATCAGACCAAAAGGCTTATATAAATCATGCTCTTCTTTAGGATTAGTCTTACAGTGCTTAAATCGACTCACTGAGTGGTTACACTTGAATATCCCTAATCTGCCTCCTCTGCTCTGCTTCTCCTCACTCCTCAACTGCAGATGTCAGAAAAGGCCCCAGGACGGCAGCAGAGTGGGAGCTCAGTCTCTGTGTGTTTTTGCTTTTGTCTCTATGTAAAAAGCCCTAATTCACTTGTATATAGTGCAAAATGTTAAACAATGATAAATCTGTCCTCTATTAAGTTCCCTTATCTGAAAAACAGATTTAAGCATGATTGCTCACTGTATGTGTTTTTTTAACCTGCAATTCCAGGGAACTCATTTCCAGAAAACAAACTGTAAAAACTGAAATCTAAGCAAATCGTTATGTCTTAATTTCAGCTAAAAATATATTTTTAAATTGATTAATTAATTAATATTGATACAAACCATATCCACCAGGCCAGTCCATAAATATGTCTTATTTCAAGATATTAAAAGACAACAATGAGGCCTGAATTGGTTGTAAAAAGTCAAAGAAATCTGCCATTGAGAGAGGTTAAAAAAAAAAATAGTTTATTGTTCTGAAACGTTCTTCTAATTTTAAGAAACTTGATGAGTAAATTTTTCTTGCCCCATTGGCAGATTTTTATGACTCGTTACAAGAAATTCAGACATTTTGTCTTTAAATAGCTTGAAACAAGACATGCCTGGACTTGTCACTTTAATGTGGCTCATGTTAAATATAGCAAGACAATTTTTACCAGAAATAAGACACAGACAGTTGCCTAGATTTCTGTTTTTGCAGTGTATATGATAACTGTGGCCCATTGTTTGTTAACATCCCAAACCATGGGTCAAAGATCTGTCAGAAAATGCAAATTAGGCCAGTGGGGTATGTGGAAAAAAATAAAGGTAATTGCAAAACACTGTCAGACCACTAGAGTGTGGAAAGATGATGATAGAGGCCACTCAGCAAAAAAGATACCAGAGGGAGAAAAGGACAAAACAAAGCTGGAGAATATTAAGCCTGTGATAGTTTGGATGAACGCAGGGATCGACCAGTGTTTTGGCTTAAATAAGAAGTAGTTTAATTGACAACTTTCATCCTTCTCAAACCTCCTTAGATATTCATTAAAAAAAATATCTGATGAGATTATCCATGAAATTTAACAAACATGCATTCCTGAGAATTTCCTCTGTTTCCACAAATATTGTAAACTCGATATCCACCGACACATTCAGCTGACGGTCTACAGTTTACAGGGTCACTCATTAAGTTTGTGTATATGTGAATTTGTGTGCACAACATTAACATGCACAATTGAGTGCGTTTGTGTGGGTGTGGGAACGTATGTTTCAGGCTTATCTGAGCCCCCTGTCAAAGCTGGAGTTGTTGCAATGTGTGAATGTGGAAGATATGCTTTAGGGAGGGATGTGAAAAAAAGAGGAAGAGGAAGTGAGCGGACTCAAAACAGTAGATTAGTGTATGTGCATGCAGAATATGTGTGCTTTATTTTCACTGGAGCTTCTCGCTGAGGTGGCGGCTTGATAAGTGGCCTCCTGACCCCGTCGTGCAGCCGTAGTTTGAACATGACACATGTGTGCGGCTCCACTGTGGAGCAAATAAAAAGATTATTTCCGGATAATGATGCAGGTGTCAAGGACTAGCTGAAGAGGAGAGACACTCGTTCAGGAGTTCAACACTTAAATGTTCATGATTCTGGTGATTAGCTGGATTTAAACAGAGCTTATTGAGCAGCACTTTTTACAAGAGGGAGGAGGACTGTAGTTTCGCTGGAGGAGGGTTGTTCTGAATGCACTCCAATCCACTCAGAGGACAATCAGCAGTTGTTTGGGAGACAGATTATCAGTGTTTTCTGGTTCATGTTGAGAGTGAATTGCCAGAATTGTGCAGAATGTCTTCTGTAATAAGTGGGCTGAGCTTATTTCATAATATGGACCTTTGACACAAAGACACAAGACTGAGTCAGTGTGAGGAGAGAGGGTGAGGAAAGACAAAGACAGAAGGATTGATATCAAAGGGATAAAAGAAAAACACGGAAAAAAGAGGAGGAGAACGCCAGTTTGTTTGTTTACCAAAATAAAAGCATGGATCATGTTTTTGTTGGTGAAAGTGAAGAAAGCAGCAGAGAGACTGACTCCATATGACTCCCACATGGCTGTGGACGTCTGCTCCGCTCACTTGTTATCCTGACAGACTGAGGACATTAAAACTTGGAGGAAGTAAGAGCAACAGAGTCAGAGGGAGGAGAAAGAGAGAGGGAGGGAGGGAGGGTTGAAAGAGGGGGACAGGGTGACTGAGTCAGGAGAAAGGGGAAGTCTTCATGAAGAAAAAAGGGAGAGGAGAGAAGGAGAGAGGTTACATGTGGCTATTTGAGGTAGTCGTTGAGTTATGGAGCGGGACAGAATCGCCGGTGAGTTCTGATTTCTGAAAGTTTTCCTTTTTCTCTTCTCTTTCTTCAGATTCTTAGACTACAGAGGAGGCAGAGGGAGAGAAACCACCCTGCTTGTGTTTGTTTTGCTTGGTCAGTTGAGGTGAAAGCAGCCGTTTGAAGGCTGTCTCACATTCATAGACAGCATACACAAAGCACTCTGGAGTGCAAACAGCAGCAAAGAGTAAACTATGTGAT
>RPOG01007841.1:2354-16434 GCA_008086565.1 Thalassoma bifasciatum | reverse complement strand
TTTACTGAGAGAAAAACTTCAGGCAAAACACTTCATGATCGGACCAAATTACGCTCAACTCTTGCTTCCTTTTTTGAATTGACTATTTGAGCAGCTTTTCATTTATTCACACATAACACTGTGTTAATGACTGCCTCTGCAATTTAACTCCTCAAAAGTTTGTAGTTTAATGACTTTTCTGTTCTGTAACAAGTCAGAGAAGGATTAATCCTATTACTTGTGCATGCTTTATAACTTCATTATAAATGTAGCACTGTATCTAAAGAGAAGTTCGATCTAATTCAGAGTTGTGGTGTATTTTCATGACCTCCTTAAATGTCTGTCTACTTCTGTGCCAGACTTTCTTTGTCCCCAAACAAATCTAGGTGTTTCTGACCTTCACGGCCCAGATGGACTGCTCCAGCGGGTGAAACAGTTTGAAGCAGAAGCCGTCCTTCTTCGAGGGCCTCTCGATGAGCTCACAGGCATTGAGCAGCACCGTTCCTACCCACTGGCCGTTTTTGTGGGTTTTATAGATAAGAAGGACGCCTGGTTTCAGCACACACCACAGCTTGGTCCAGCTCTTCAGAGTGCCACGAATCTGAGACAGATAAAAAGGTGAAAGATGCCTTCAGTGTGGGAACAGTTTTAAGGGTTTGGTTTGTTTCCATTTTTGCTGTACAAGAAAAAACAACTAACACAAATCTTATTGGCCATTGTATTGATATTGCAATCTGGATATTCACAGGAAAAATGTAAAAACCTCTTTTCTTTACAAGCTGACAAGAAAAACCTCAAAACATTGGTAGAATAAATCATATGTAGGCTGTTCATTCTTTGTCTTTATTTGTATGCCTCATCCTTTGATTCATTTTTGGGCCACCAGATGTAGTGGTGTTGATATTTGTTAGAAAAAGATGACAGAATAAAGGCCTTTGCACACTGAGTATGTTATTTTAGGATGACTTTTTTGTATCCATAATATGAAATTAAAACGTCATGCAAAGATGCCTTGCTCACTGAATCTGATACACTAATCTAATAATCACAAAATTCACAGCACAAAAGAAATGGAATAATCAAGCAGTGCTGATGCAGTGTGCAAAGACCTCAAGGCAGCATGTCTTTTCTTTTCTCTGCTTTTGTCTGAAAATTTGTGAGTAGTATTACAATCTGCCTACTTTAAACAGTCAAAATAATCATATTTATCTGTTAACTGCCACTTCTGAAACTAACTCTGAGTCAGTGATTATCAGCATTAAGACAAAACACACAGAAATATCGAGACCTCTCCTCAAAACTTCTTCACAAGGAGGCGCCAATATCAATCCAGGTCCATTTAAAAGCAAGTTAAAAAACCTTCTCAAGGACACTGAGTTTTAATAATTGTGTAAGATTTACCTTATTTATGACAGTTATGTTATTTTGCGGAATATATCTGAGCCAAAGGATGAAGGCAAGGACAAAGACACCCATGGTTTTGCTCCGATGCTGCTCTGGGTTTCAACAGGTTTTGTTTTTACAAGTTCGATGTTTATGGCTGATACACTGAGCTTCAGACAGCTTTCATGTTACCACCTTCAGCATGTTGTGTTGTACTTTGAGTCATGAAAAGTCCCCACCTTTAGCCAGTCGGCCATGACGATGACGGAGGGATCAGTGATGGTGCTGAGCAGCTCTTTGGTGGCTCTCTTCTTTTCTTCCCTGTAGTTCTTCTTCTGCACCTGAAGACAGACAGACAGGCAGGACAGCGCTTTGGATCTTGAAGCTACACACATGATTTTCACTGAATTACATTTAGCAGCAAAACATCACACCAAAATCACACTTCAATGTGTTGCTGTTAAAATAAAACCTGATACCTTCTCACTTTGCGCTTTCTGATGCATGTGTCTCCTGGTAAAATGAAATGTTCTGGCTTTGCTGCAATTTTGATTCATTTGTGCTTGTGTTTTCATGTACTGTCAGACCGAGTGACAGAAAGGTAAAAACAGCAACAAGGGTTCACGATGAGGCTTCTTACAACGCTGCATAAAGAAGTCAGATTCGTGCCTATGTTGAGAATTAGTCTCCGGATAAGCCAGACTTAAGCTGATTTAAGCTCTTTTACCTTGAGGGACTCCTTTTTGGTGAGCTTTCCTCCGGACGCCGACACATCCTTGTCAGAGCCATTATACAACTTTGTTTCAGACTGTGAACAAACAGGTAGGAGGAGAGGCTGGGTTACAAGATGAAGACAGCAAAAACATTAATGTAAGTGTCTTTCTTAAAAAAATGTAAATCAACAGAGAGCTAGGAAAAGAAACACCAAAACAAGTTTGATGATTGTAAACAACACTTTTTTTTTAGAGATTCATACCGTCTAAGTGTGTAATGTGTTCTAGATAAACTCACTCATTAAACAGTTGAAACAAATTTGGAGAATGTTATCACTGACACTGATAAAACAAACCATTGCTTGATATTTAAAAAAAATCTCATTTTTGTTGTCAGAGAGAAATCCCAGAGTGATTATTTTCTTTCCCTGTCAGGCTGTTTGATTCTGGAGTAGACCTAACTTAGCGCAGTTAGCCGATATGAAGCCTATAAATGTCAGTTCAGGTGTGTCCGTGCCAGCTCTGCTCACAAGCCAATTGGAGTGATTTAAAGTGGGGAGACAGACGGTGATGTGTGGTGATCCTAAAGCAGGAGCTATTAAGGCCTTAAACTCCCACAGGCAGCAGGAACCAAAGCTAAAACCTTTCAAGTCAAGTCCCTTTTTCTGTTCAGAGATACACTCACATTTTCCCCCAGATAAATAAAAAAATAATTGCCTGTTTCTGTTTGTTTACATCATAAATTAAGAACATTTCCTTTGGCAGAAGCTTTAGCTACTTTATAACAAACTTTACAGGTTGATTTTAGGGTTCAGTGGGGTTCAGATGTAACAATAAAATAATAATCATCATCAAATGAAGTCCACATTGGTCACACAGACAGTATTTATTTGGTCAGGTAAAGGGATCTGATAGCTGCATTTGACAAATTTAACTCAAAATGCTTCAAAAATAATGAGCACAAGTATAATCTAAAGCAAGGACCTGAGGAGGAGCTTTTTGGGGCAGCTTATTGGGGCACAGTGTATAAAGAGTGAAAACATTGCAGCAATGTTTCCTTTGCCTGACTGTTCTGGTTCCTATGGAGGTGAAAATCAGTCTCCATTCTCGTCATCAAAGTCCTGTTTGGTTTCACAGAGACTTGCTGATAGACAGCTTTTGGATATCTGAAATGATTATCTTGTCATGTGTCTTCAGAATCTGACAGAATTACCAGAATGAGACTGTGTCAGCTGAGACTCTCAGCGCTGACAAAAACAACTGATGAGGGCGCTGGCAGATCAAGTAGACAGGCCTCCTCCACACCGAGCTCATTTGAAAGGCTGGAAGAATTTCTGAATTTCAGTCGATAAATGTTTGATGCAGTGTGTGTGTGTGTGTGTGTGTGTGTGTGTGTGTGTAGTGTGAGTCATCTACATGTAGGCTACGTGCAGCCTGAAGGGAGACCAGGGGAGAAGATGGCAGAAGAGCAGTAATTCTCATATTCTCTGGTCTCATTACAACCTGCATATTAAAAGAAGCCACTCACTCCTCACCAACAAACAGAGAACGTGGCCTCAGTAAAAAGCATTTTTCTTACCTTGCTCTTGGATATAGAATGTGTGTCCTCCTTCAAAGGCAGAGGCAACAGGTCCTCCTTCCCTCTCTCGAAACCTGAGAGAAGAACACAAAATAAACCCTCAGTCAATCTGAAAAATGTGCTTAACAAAGTTTTTCTAACTGACCCAGTAACAGGGGCAGTGGGGTTGCAACAAAAAATTATTTCAGTAAAGGATTACTCTAACAATCATTTTTATAATTAATCTGGGGAAAAAAAATCCTTTTTCTGTTTCTGTTTTATATACCAATGCAAAATCTTTTAGATTGTTACTTAAGATCTTAGCAGGCAAAACTCTCACATTGTTGTGGCTTATTTGCCACATTCTGCTTTAAAGAATAATTTGATTTTTTAAACTCCTTGTATTTTAGTTTTAGAATTTGCTTTGCATTTGGGCCTGACAGGGGAGGCCTTTTGTGAATTTACTCTGGATGTTGGTAGATCTGAATGTAACTCACTAGATTGCATCTCCCTCCATTACATAACAAACTAATCATTATTTGAGCAGGAATCATTAAACTAAGTGTTAAAATAACCAAAAGTGCACTGAAAGGAAAGAGCAATAGACTATGCCTGTGATGTATATGAATCATTATATTCATAAAACTATTTAGCTATGTCACAATAAAAAGTTGTACCAGAATATTGCCAATTTTTCATCAAATTTTGACAAAAAAGACAAAAAATTCATCTTTCACCAACATAAAATACAGTAAATTAAGTTAAATCTAGCTCAACTCAACAGAATATATTTGTAATTCTTTTAGTTTGTCAGAATTTTTGTATTTATAAGTAGTTTTGATGTATTTTGATAACAGAACATAGTCCTATTTTCATTCTTTTGAATTTCTTGTGATTTTGTACCTTTTTTAAAATCTGTTCAATTTAAATGTGTAGTATTTATTTGGGTCAATATATTAATTAGGATTTTGCAAATGAGATGCAAGTTTTAATTCAATTCAACACAAGACAGATTTCAAATCAGTAAAGCAAAAAACAAAAAAAGAGTAAAAAACAAAAAAATGCACACAGAATTTTGATCCACATTTTTGTGATTCATTTTCTTTATCAACATTTACAGTAATTACCCAAGATAAAACAATAAGTTACACTTTCAGATCTCCCCAAACATCTTCTTGTTTAGCTCCCGTCGTCCAGTTGTTTTCATGATCCAGATCTCACGGCTGAGATAAACTGGCTATCACAAACCAAAAATGTTTGACAACATTAGCAGGGTTTTACAAATCTGCAAACTGAGTAGCAGAAAGAAATCTCATTACATAATCGGAGTCACGGGAGCACCCTGGTCTTCCAAGTGAAGGAATCAAGCCACAGAATCTGGATGGCAACAAGTTGGTGCAAACAAGTCCCTAATCTGAACTGAGCTCTAAAGTTAGATAAGTTGGCTCCTGAACAGAGGTTCCCTTTTTAAATCCACAGTTTGGCTGAAACCATGTGGGCGTGGAAAAGAATAGAAACAAAGAAACATCATTTGTTATTTAATGTCAAATGCTGCAGTGAAGTAAGGAATAAACCAACTTACATTCAGCTGGGATGTGAAATCTACTTGATCAGGAATTTCTACACTATACTGATATAAAGGTTTAAAAATCTGTGTGTTTAGTATGTATGGGCATCCAGCATTGTTACTTTACATTCAAATACTTCTTGAACAAAAGCTATCCAAATCACTCTTTGTTGTCGAGGTTGCTACTTGGATTTAAAGGGACATTACACTCTATGTAGATATTTTTCTTTGACTTTTTGTTCTCAAGTCAAACTCTACCGCTTTATTTCCCTCTGAATTAACAAGCAAGTTCCTAACAGATTAGTCTAAGCTTGGCAACACTTTCCCACTGAGACCCCGACAGCTGCTGACGAAGGAAGTCTAAAGGTGACAGAGAACCTGTAAATAATTTATAGTTTCCGTCTCTGATGCAAAGGGCATCAGAGAATGAGGGGGGGCACAACAGAGTGTTAATGCAAGAAGACATGTTGTGTGCTTCATGTGTTTTATAAGTAGAATAGAGCAGAACAAATCATTGTTGTCCACCCAGGTGGAAATTTGTCTCATACTCTCCATATGCCCAATACGGGCACAAACACATTCACACGGTCAATATAACAAACAGATTCGGTAATGACTGTTTTCAGCTCCCACACTTCAATATTTCATCACAACAAAGTAATGTTCCAGGCGTTATTGGGGTGAATCGGTTCAAAAATGATGCTATCCATATCTGCTGTTTATTACCATGTTGTTTTTTCCACTCCTGCTTCTCCCTTTCACAAAACAAAACCCCGCAAGCTATTACATTTGCCAGTGGGATATAGTGTCCACACAGAGAAAGCTTAATGACTGAAATATCAGCCACACTTCAAACCAAAGGCATGAAAAAAAAGGTCCTGTAGGGGTTTTGTGTTTGATCGGGGAAATTTTCTTCCCCTTGCCGAGAAGAAGAATTCTCTCGCGGTTCAGAAAGTACAAACAGGACCTCTCACTGTCCTGACAATAGCTCTTTTGGCATGAACAAAAAATACAATAGGTCAACAACCCAGCCGGAGAAGTGGCTCCCTGAGCATGAATCATTTGCATCTGCGACTGTCTTGTTAGAAAGCACATCTGCTATTTGGACACTCTCTGGTGAAAAAGCATGAAAACAAGCATTGTGTCTGAAAAACACTTCATGTTCTGAGAGGATCTATTCATTAAACTGATTGCATCTGACATCAAAGCTTCACTGTTTTTCCCGTACATCAGGCTTAATAACTTTTTGAGTGATTCACAGCTGCAGAATGACATCCAGCATGAAGAGGAAATTAAAAAGTTGTGGAACATTTCTGTAATTCAATCACAAAAAGCTACGTCAAGCCTGTCACAGGGAGGTGACAGATACCTGAGTTGGAGCCTTGTGAGCATAATATCAGAAAACTCAAGTGGTTTACTCTGTGACTGATTATCTATAGGTGTGAAAAAAATAAAAGCTTTACATTTTTTGGTAGCATCAGTTACCAACAGCTCTTATTAAGCAAACAGGATGATTTGATGTGATTTGCATGTAGTTGTCTTTCTTGCCTTTAGTGATCGCTCTTTTTTTTTAATTACATGCCCCACCATCTGTGCCCACTTCATCTCCATGCCAACTTCAGCTGGAAAACAACTCAAGGCCAATGCACTCACAAAGCAAACATGAAGTGCTTATGCAACTCATTGTCCTTTTTCCTGAATGTCAACATATAGGGCAAAATTGAGTGATCTAAACAGGAGTGTCCAGCCTTTCTGGTATATGTGCAGTTTTTATGTATACCCTGCTCTTTAGTGTTATTAATCAAGTTACAGATACAAATCTTATGTTTTGAAGCTGGACTCTGAAAAATGAGTTAGTGAACTCTTACATCTACAATTTGCAATTAGGCAGGGATTTAATTAGTCTAATACACTATGATTAATTGCTCATTTCAATTGTAGAAACTTTTAATAGCCACTCCAGCACACTATTAAAAGTTTAGTACAGAAATCACATTGTGCTTCTCTTTGCACAAATGAATTATTACAGCAAAGTCTGGGTAGTGACACGTCACCCAACGTGATGAATGAACAAAGTTAGAGGACTCAATAAAAACACTGACTCCAAATTAAGCTTTCAAAGTATGTAAGATATATGAGGAGCAGCAAATCTATTCATTAGCACTGGAAAGGAAATTGTACCATGGATTCAGAGATACTGAGGAATCTAATGTCCTCGAATCCTGCGCCATTAGTGATTTCAGATGTGTCTTTTATCTTCCCAAAGATACTCTGACTAATTCTTTCCTTCATTACTGAAATTCATTAGCTTCTAAAATAATCCATCAGGGAATGAAGTTTCGCCCATGTGGGATTTTCATCCTCATTAGCCCACATGAGCCTCCTTGGGTAAACTCTTGAATGATGTATGATGGATAAGGATGAGGATAGCTCCTGAGCTTAACAATGGGTTTGTGTGACTTTATATACAAAATGAATTTTCAGTTCACTGCTATTCATGTTATTTTGCCCTGTCTCAGTTTTGTTAACAGCTCTCAATTTCCATGGACGGGTGCGAGCAAGTAACCATGGTTTCATGAACATTCTGTCATACGGTCATCACACTTTGTCCCAACCAATCTATTAAACAAATCAGGACCTCAATATATTAAAGCCTCTTCTTTGCAAACTTATCTGCTTGTTCTTGAGTTTATGCTGATGGTGTAAACTATGAAATCAGTGACCAATAGGCTCTACAAGGAAAAAAAAAGAAGAAAAAAACAATAACTGGTCAGATTTGATAAAAAAAAATCTAATCTAAATAACAAGTGAATGTGGAATTAATGAATCCCAATTAATCACATTTTAATGGCATATCAATATATGACATGAGAAGCACAATTCATTGATTGAAATGGATTTTGGTAGATGACTGAATCAATTAATGGACAAATATAAAAGCCTAAATGACAAAATTATGTTTATTTTCAATCAAATATGAGTTTTAAATTTAAGGTATAATTTAAGGAACACATTGCTGCATTTCAAGCGAGCAGTTGTTGCAACTACTTAATTCAATGTCTTGAGGATTTCTGTAAACTTTCAGCATTTATTATTTAAAACAGACATCAAACAATGCTTAGCCAATGACTCCAGGGAATGTTGTTCTCGGTTGTATGTGTTTAGCTTCACTTACCAAATCAATTTTTCAAAACATGTTGCAAAATGACAACTGCCTTGCTGCATATAAAACCACCATGAAAATACTCTAGGTTGACTTCAAGCAATGATATAGGGGAATGATCAGTTTAGCAAAGATTAGTAGGTGTTAATTTTTTTCTTGTTTACCAGTCAGAAAATGGTGGTAGGCTTCACCCATACTTCTTTGCATCTGCTGTATTTGTGGATGTTTGCCTTTGCACATAGCTGGTAATGAACGCCAACTGCTTGTAACTCAAGTAAGCCAGGACTTCAATAATTCAACTAGTGTTTAATGTTTGTGGCCTGAACCCAGCAATGCTGTCCAGAGTTACCAGCGTTTATTGAGCTGTTTCTTTCAGACACAGTTTCAAAACACAGTCAAGGCTGTGATCTCCATTTTTTTGCTGTTGCAGAAGATTTCAAGTAATTTACTAGGCTGACATACAGTCCTTTTTGGAACGGGATGCACAACTCAAAGGCGAAAAACAAGTTAAAAATTATTACTTTCTTTCTGATCTCAGAAATTCACTCAGCCTGAAAGTGGACAGTCTGATAAATATTTGTAAATATATAGATGAGCATAAAGAGTAAAGACTGGCAATCAACTTTTAACATTAATCTTTGAAAGCTTCCTGAATAAACACTCACTGGTTGATGTAAGCGAATCAAAGCAAAATAAGTGGTTTAGATATTAAGGATGTTTTATTTGATCTGTCTGACAAGAGCTTTCCTGATTTGCAGCAAAGATTTTTTTTTTAATCTATGAAATTGTCTAAATAACATTCTTGCTTGTTAAGAATGAGCATCAGGAAGGAAGCATGTGTGTGTGTTTGTGTGTGTGTCTTGTGTGTACAGCAAGTTGTACAAGTCTCACGTCCCACTGCAGCCTGACTGAGGTATTCGCTTCCATAAAAGGGCTGCAGTGATCTCACTCTGCATCAAACACCATAGACAGGAGAGAGAGACACTGAGAGTCAAGGGACTGAGAGGGTAAAGCTGCATCCTGCTACGATGAATATCTTTTCACATTAATGCTCTGCCTCACAATATGAATACAGTCTCCATTCCCCAAAGCATTGCACCAAAATACATTGGACTACAGACACAATACCACAGGTGAGAAAGAGGGAGAACAATGAATACCCTCTATTCAATACACAAACCTATTCTAACCATTGTACAGATAAGCTTTGAAAGAGTTTTAATCTTTTCATGTAAGTATCACAGGAAATGAACTTTGATAAGGGCCTGTAAATTCAAATTGTGACTGACAAGTCATAAATGGATATTCAGTTGGCCCAGAAGACCTGGTTTCCAGTGGAAAAGGTGGTGACATTTAATCCACAGAAGCTGGGGAAAGGTGTTTTAAAAAAGGTTTGCATTTTGTATATGTAAATGTCTGCGTGAAGCGTGATTTGCTACAATGCAATAAAGGCATTCAAGAGATTCAAAAACTCAAAAATGAAATGACCTCATGCCATTTTAATCACAATAACAACAAAAGTGAAGCACCACTTCCACTACAAACAACTTATTTTTAGGACCAAAGTGGAGGAAAAAAAGGTGGAAATGGATATTTAATGGTAAGTGCCAACAATCCAAAACTAGGATCATTATCTCTACTTGAAAAAGCTCCAAGACTGTCCATGTGGAGGAGCTGCTGGAGTTTTCAACTCTTACCACACTACAGACTGAACCATTTAGTCACGATTATTTAAAGCTCATGTCAGTGAAAAAAAAAAAAAAACATTGTTGAAAAGAAATGAACAGCAATGGAAGACATTCAGCTTAAACTTTCATATCTACCCTGTTTCAAAAGCTGTATTTTTATATGCCACACTGAAGTGATTTGTGAGAAGTGTGAAGCTTGCCATGGCAACAAGTGGCCTAAGTGCAACAAATGGAGGGAAAAGCTACCAGCCAAGTTACCCTCCAAAGCACATCAATTTGAAGGAGAAAATTGGCAATTTGAGATTGCTGAAAACCTGCCAGGGCAGCTGTGTCACTACTTTTTGGATGAGAAAAAACAATTATGCAGAAAAAATACTTCCTTTTCTCAGTTTAATACGAAACAACCAGGGAGAATTCAATAGCAGTGATTACATTTTTCTATAGCTTACAAGAGACCGTAAATCCCTTTTTTATAGGAATGAAACGAGAAGAAGAATAAAAAATCACAGGTACTTGTTGCAGAGATGGATAGACGTCATTGATTCATCATCAATAACAACAATAACACATTCAAGCTATAGTTCATTTCAAGGCACCCAACGACACAGTACAGAACATAGTTAGAAAGACTTCAACTTTAGTTTCAGAAACATAAAAGTCTGAATGAATTTTATTTGAAAAGATGAGCTGAATGACAGGGTGTTTTTAAGTCTCCAGGAAATCCATATCAGAGCATCAGAGATGTTTTCTGCACTTTGTAACAACTCTTTTGTGTTACTAGAGCTATGCTTGTGGATAAAAATGGAGACATTTCTTTTAAATGCACTTTTCGAGACAATTTCATTCTCTAGGTGCCATTGATGACCTTCCAAACCAACCTATAGGCCAACTCTGCTCTAATTAGAAAAACAGTCTCATCTTACACTATCTTAATGGTCTGTAGCCTTCCTGAATGTTCCATAATGATGTATGCCCAGTCATGCCGACCCTGAGAAGACCCAAGATTTCATCTAATTATCAGTCACTAGAGGATTGCTTTTTCTACTCCCTTGTTAGCCACATGGGACTTCATTTCCAAACTGCAAATCAGTACTCTAACAGATAGTCTCTGGCTACTTAAAGTGCCAGGTTGTTATGAGAAGGTACTTTGCTATGAGGCAATGCTACATAAGTCAACAGTGAAAATGTATGTTTCTTGGTCATCAAGTATTTGGGTTCCCAGTTTTTCACACCAACAAGACTGAGCACAAGCAAGTCATTATTCTGATTTCTAGGCCTCATTCCTGCCCTTTGAACCTGTTTTTGTCCAACCTGTCAGAATATACGACTATTGACCAAAACAAACGGTGAGATAACACTGGGGTGTGGAAACAGGCAGCTTGGAGAGACAAGACAATATTATCTTTTGAAAGAGGTATTATTTCAATCAGGATGTGTTTGACAAGAAGGGCTCTATTAGGCAGGTTCCATTACCATGACTGCTGCTTTGTCTTTTACTTGTAGTTCAGAAAACTGTTCTTTGCTGGATGCTGGCTAAATCTTTTACCTATGGGACAGTCGATGATGAGTCGCATCTCAGGATATTTAGAAGGAGGATTAAGAGAGTACTGAGCCGATGTTTTGTTGAGATAATGATACCACAAAAGAAGCTATAGCTGTGAAAGGTTTATCCATCACAGTAGTTTCGGTGAAATAAGCATAACTAAATGACAAAAAGTGGACAAAAGATTCAAACAGAAGTCAAGCTCAACCCACAGTAATTTAGTTGCAAACCAGACCCTATTAGCTGACAGTTCAGTTGATAGTCTACACATCTAACTGGAAAACTGCAAAATAGGTGCTCTTCTTAAACTGCTCCACCCTCCTTTTCTTGATATTTTCCTCACAAACTGCTTTGTTAGCCACCATCATCCCGGCTCCCTCTTTTAAAAACAAAAATATAAATAATGATAAACACATTGGATTTGTAACTTTTCAAAGTTGGAGGGGGGGTTACACTCTCTACTTTAGGCTTTGGCATTTCACATACGCATATGGAAGAGCAGGGGGCTCCCAAAAAGAGCCATACTACCAAACATAATTTGTACTTAGTAGTGTATTCAAAGTTCTGCTCTGATTCTGAGAGAGATTTCATTACACTTTTATCTCTGCAAAAATAGTGTTGAGTAGCAGGATAAAACTAAGTTATCTAAAAGGTCCGTTTGTTTATGTCACACAGACTCAAAAAGTACAACCCTAAATTTATAACAGCTGAGAAAGAGTAGGCAGAAACTCTCTAACGAAGATGTAGAAAACAAAACACAAAGTGAGTCAGTGCAACCTGCCTGCACCAGTTTTCTCCTGAGTATAAAATAAGGATAAACAGAGCAGAGGGCTGGGAAGTGACTGTTAGAAAGAAAACATGACTCAGGCGATGCCATGGAGATCAAATTATCTGTGTTGCTGGAGGAGGGGAAATAAATGGGGTTATGGCAAAAAGGTCACTCGCTTGAATCTGCAGATATGGAAAGGTCTGAAGAAAGGAAGTCAATGACTAACAATCGCCGCTCCATCAAGTACGGTCAAGATGCCCCCCCCCCGCAGGGCACTTCTCAGACTGAGCTGCACATTGGCAAACAGCAGGAGTAAGGTTGAGCTAGGACACGTCTGTCTGAATTACTGCATGAAAGTGTGGCAGTGTTTGTGCACAGTCAGCATTTTCTGAATTAATAAGGTTTAGAACAGGTCTCTGTAAGGATGAGGCAGGGAACATCCAGTCTTTCAAAGCTCCAGGGGCTGCCAGCTGTCTGTTGTCAGGTCTGTGTCCTTCCAGCAGGACAAACAGAGACAAGATCATAGAGGAAGACATTTCACAATACTGATTTTAATCCTGATTATCTCATAGGATTTAATGTACTTCTGGAGACAAGCACAGACTCCAGCCCACATCATAAAGGTGCCGCTGTAACCTCAGTGAAAGCAAAACAGCTGAGCCAAGGCCTGCGCCAAACTAATTCATCAGTTGAATGGCCTGTTAAGCTGCCAAAGCCCCAGATGGTTTTCCATCTCCAACTGAGAGATGGGATGGACCTGAGTGTAAAACTCTTACAATTAAAAAAAAACAAAATACTTCAAGACACCATATATTTATAGCATAGTGACAAATTCATATCAGCTAACCTACATTTTTTTCACCACTAAAACAGAGCAGTTTCCCTCAGGTTATGTCACCTATGGGGTGTTCTGTTTAACTTCTGTGTGACATTGAGTTTAGTGTTATCATCGAGTGGCTCATTAAATACCAAAATCTACATCAAGGAGTTTGTCACTAAAAAAATGAATGTTGAATTTCAATAGAGATGAGTTCACAAACCAGGCTATCACAGAGGAGTGTAGCTTTCTTCTGTTCTTTTGTCTGTTTTCAGTCAGACTCAAGCTCCATTGACCACCATTACTACTATACTATTACCACTATAACTCCAAGACGTCTGGCTGGCAACAGGAAGAATAAAGAGGAAAGAGAAAAGAGACTATGGTGATCTCCCCACCATCAAACAAAAAAGAAGAGGTCAGAGGAAATACTTTGCTGGGTTCTTCGCACAGGGATTTTTTTGGAAAGGCACAGAAGCTTTACTGTTACCGCAGTGCATCATGTGCTCTGAGACCTTGTCAAATGAAGCCTGGGAGCCATGTAAACTGCACCGTCACCTCGAGACAAAAAAATGAACAGCATGTGACCAAACCACTGCATTTTTTGAGAACAAGCTCAGGGAATATCAAAGTTTAAAGAATATTTCTGCTGTATCCAGTTCAGTCCTTTGTGTTCAATTTTAAATAATAAATTGCTCGTAGAACGCATTATGTGGCATTATATTGTAGACTTAAAAGTAGGCCCTGGTTGGAAAAGTTTGGTAACCACTGTTATAGACACTTTGTTATGCCATAAATCAGACTTTTCAAGATCTCTTCGAAAGTCCTCATAGTCCCTTTAATTGAGAGAAACACACATTAGAAAAAACTTTTTCCAGTGTTTTTTTTTTTTTTTTTTTT
>RPOG01007840.1:0-16437 GCA_008086565.1 Thalassoma bifasciatum | reverse complement strand
GTGCCTAATGGAAGAATAAAACAGCAGGTGGGCAGGATAAGATGAAAGAATATAATCTGGTAGATGATTTCAAACTGTTCCTCTTTACCTGAATAATATGCCAAAAGAAATGAAGACATGAAAGGAGATGAAAGAAGATTTAGAAATATGTTTTATTAATTACTGACTGTGACTAATTTATTGAAACGAATCAAATACGCCTAAAAGTTTCTGGGAAGCTTTTTCTTACGCTTCTTCATTGATGAGGATAAAGATAGAAAAGGAAATGAGAAGAAATGGTTGAAGTCCTCCACCCTCTCTGATTGAGAAGTGGAACAACATCTTGTCCTGCAATCCAGACACAGACGGTGATGAGTTCAAACCATAGACTGTATAATGAGTGGACGTAACGACGTTCGGTTCAAACTGAAGCCTCCAGCAGATGCCCCGCCCCCTGGTGTCTGGCTGCAGTATAGGTCATAAGCCCCGCCTCCCCATGTATTCCAGATATGAGCCGGGAAAACTTAAAAAAATTACGATACCTCGTAGAAACGTTTCTCTCATCCTTACGCTAAGGTAGTATGACGATGTCATCTGGCTGCATGGTGTTCAGGTGTTTTTTTTCCTGAGAAGTTAGTTTCTCATTAGTTATTGGACGTTAAAAACCGCGATATAAGTTTCGTTATACGATAGTTGACAGCTGCCGTTCGTGAGTAGTTTTTATCGGGGATATAAGAAACTTTGTGAAAGAGCCAAAAGGAGACTAAACCTTCTGAAGAAGAAGAAATAAATATTTTTATTTCTATTTTTTACTCTGCTCCACCGGAAATTCTCTACTGGGCAGACTCTGGCTGCACAATGGCGGCTAGAGAAACGTTTTTTTTGGCTTCAAAATCGTAGAACGGTGACAGGCGGAAGCACGCTGTCCATTCTATATACAGTCAATGGTTCAAACCTGCTACATTTGCTTTATGGCTGCTAACTCTTGAAGCACCACTTTGGTCTCCACCAAAGTGACATGCGCACTTGTTATCCTGTCTTCTTTTTTTTCGTTTTCCTTGTTTTTGACAACGGTAAAGACTCATTGTGGCACATTTGTTGGTCACTGACACCAAATCTGTAACGACTACTGCTGTGTTTTCATTATTTTTGTTCTCACGTGTGTGTGGGGATCCTAAATGCAACCATGTTTGCATTGTTTACACACGAGATCAACTGTTAGCAGCCGTAGAGAGGTGATGCGAAATGGTGCTAGACCCGATGTTCCCCATCAGCTAAGAAGAAGGAAGCAAAGACGACGTGCTAATAAGCAACAATATCTACCTGTCCTTCCATCCATTGTTATTGGGAAAGTAAGATCTATCTCAAGTCAAATAGATGAAAAGATAGCTAGCTAGCTGAGTATGATCATGCTATGACGACATATGGCATGGCTAACAGAGCCACATGCCACATTGAGGATTTAAGCTTCATTTTATTAATGTTGACAGATCTACACCTGTTAATGTTTTTGAAAAGTGTCATGAGAAAGAAATAATAAAACAAAGTGGATGTATTCTTTTTTTAAAGAGCCATGATGTAAGTATAGAAACTGTGGAACCAGATTTTTAACTGAATCTGCTGAATTCAAATCCAATCTGCTTCCCAAGATTTGACTTTAAACAAAGGCAACACACTGAAAAGGACGTTTGGGCGTGAAGTTTTTAACCCAGATACTAAAATCCTTACACTTGAAGAATCTTATTTATTATTTACTGATATGCACAACAACAAACAAGAAACACATACATGAATACAAGGTGAAAAATTGTGCAGGAGAGGAAAGAAGTCCAAAGGCTTAAGTAAAATCCTCCCCTCAAAGACAAAATCCCTATTAGATCATCTCTAAAGAAGAGAAGAAAAAGAAAAGAAAGAACTAAATGAAGAAAGAAAAGGAACAAACTACGAGGACGTCCGATAAAAACCACCTGTTAGCTACAAATACTAGTTTTATCAAAGGAGTCTGGTGCCTTGAAAGAGATTTTACAACTGGTCTTGTTTTTGAAAAAGCAATAAAATGTTTGACTTTGTGGGAATCTTATCTGTTAAGTTAGAAAACTAGAAGAGAAAGTAGCTGTGCGATGATTAGATTGTCTCTGAGACGGATTTTCTGTCACATAAATAATGTTTTTGACTCAGTAATTGGTTTAAGTGTCAATCCAATGTCTTGCTAATTAAAGGAGTTTGAGTTTAGGTGGAAAAAAAACTGATTAATGAAAACTTAATCACAAGTTTGACATGAATCTCCATGTTTAAAATAAGCAGATGTGAAGATGCATGATTCAGTGTTTTTGTTTGGTGCGTTTTCAGTGCTGCACACATTAGGATATTTGGTACATTCATGTTTTCTTATGCATGTATGCTCTGACAGTCTTAGTTCTACCTGTAAACACTCAGTTGTCATCCACGCTGATATTCCTTTATAAGGTAACAAAGCCAGATTCCACCTCAGGGAAGCTTTCCTCAGCTTCTTCCAAACCATGAGCCTTTTCAAAGCAGCTTTCCTCGCACACTGAAGCCTTTATGCGCCACTCCAAACAGCTGATCACATCTCATTTTTCCCGGGTGACTGCTCATCTCTATTTTAGGCCATAATCCATATCCAGCACCTACACGAGTCGACGGAGACGTCATGCAGTGTTACAAGACAAGACATCACATTTACATTTGTTTGAGTCGTCTCTGCAGATTCAAATCAGCTCTTCTTTTTTTAAAGCTCTGTTTTTTTAGAGACAGATCATGCACATGACAGGAGAGAGGATTCTGCTGCATGAGCGGTGTGAAAAAGGAATTTCAGGCATGTTTAAAATATTTTTTTTTCAGCCTCAGAAAGTTGTTTTCACTTTGATTCTAACAGACATGAATTCTATCTGACCCCAGTTGTTATTCGCTGTAGATTGGCAGGCAGAAAACCTCTTAGAGACGCTTTTCAAAGCAAAGGCAAAGTAGATTATAGGTAGACTACAGTCAGGGAAGAAGTATTCAGATCTTATACTTAAAGGAGATTCAGAAGTTTTTTAACCTGGGGCTTATTTTTAGGGTACAAAAGTTTGGGATTGCTCCATTAGTTCGCTTCAGGTTGTAACGGCTGCAATAAAACCGTATCAGTCAAAGGATTTCCACTGAAGGTTCGTTTTTCTTCACTGTCAGACTAAGACATCACAGAGAGAAAATCCCTGCATAGATAGGCTCTTCTGTTAAAGAGAACGAGGGTGTTTTAAGACCACGTACACCTGCCAATGATCGTACAAACCTCACTGAAAATGCGTTTGTCTCAACAGACTATGCTTAATTTTGAACGTTGATGTTGAGGAAAAGGAACAAGTCAACATCTTTGTCTTTCAATTTTGTGTCAAGTTGTTTTTTGGGGGGTTGTTTATAAATCTTACACTGTCATTCAGGGAAAAAATACTGTACGTTCAGTTCACTTTTACCTACACTATAAAAACTGAAATCTTAGCAAGTACTTATATCTTATTTTTGGTTAAAAAAATTGGCTTTTTATTCTTAATGTGAGTCACATTTAACTAACAATTCCAGAAATGTGTCTAATTTCAGGTTATTTAACCCTATAAAGCCAAACGTATCATATTTAATTCATGAGTTCAAAGACTTCTATCTCATCAAAATGATAAATAGTTTCTTTAAAAACCTGTTAAAAATATTTTAAAAACAAATTAACATAACACTCCAGTCGGCTGATGTTGTATTTTTGCACTTATTCAAAATGTCTGCTTTCATGAAATCATCCACTCACCTAGTTTCAAAAAAATCATGGCTTGATTTTTCAGTAAGTTGCAGTAATAATAATATCTATATAATACCTTTTTTTTTCAATTTTTATTTTCCAAAATGCAAATGTACAGGGCTTTCTTATCACTACCACCAGTTTTTACAACATGATCTATGAATGAAAATTTTTAGGGAGCTAAACAATATTTCAATATAAAATAAAGTGAAATAATGTAAGAAATGACTTTTTTGAAAAAGGAGTGAGTAGAAGCATAGCTTTTTAAATCTCACCCCTTTCCTACATATAAATATTATATGTACATATAAACATACATATACCTCTGTAATCACATACACCTATACCCATACACCAATACATATGTATCCCCATAATATTGCCGAGTGTGTCAAATGTGATATAAGAAATATATCATGAATGAAATAATAAAGCAATATTTTTTTGTGGACTTCCTTAAAAGGGTTAATAAACATCTCAGTGAAAAAAAAAATAGAATTTTTCGGACTATTTTTTTCGTAGGTTGGGCTTCACAGGGTTAAAGACTAAATTGAGGTATGAATTGCTTGAAACAAGTAAAAAAACAAATAGAAAAGCAAACTGTGTGAGAAAATTTGCTCCAGGAATGCAAATAGTGTCGTAATACAAGAAACTTTTTTTCTAATGTCAATTCAGACCTCATTTTTGTCTCTTGTTTGGTGACAGTGATGCTATAGATGCAGCAGTGTTGCTCATGAATGACAGTCTGTATTGATAAATGTCTTATCTAATGAGAATTTGCAGCTGAATGAAGTGACTTTCCAACCCAAGGACAAACATCAGACAACAGGGGACGAAGTAGGAAAGTACAGCATTAATACCTTGGAGGAATATAAGCTGTCTAAAGTTTGGGGGGAGACAATAAACTGATAATACTCCTGACAAGGACCACTGATTTTCTGCCTAATCCAAGAGTATAAAAAGCTTATTCAGATTAGGAAGCAGAGAAATCTTAGATCTAGTAAATGACACTTTATCCTTCAGTTTGTCTTATCTACTGCAAAATTACATCCCTAAAACTGTCAAATATGAAGACACAGGAAGTGAAAGGACAATATTTATCGAGCTATAAGGATGTGTAGAATGGGAATTACATCTGGCACCTTGAGTTGAAATCTCCGAGCAGAAAGTGTAGAGACGTACTTTGTAAATACGTCTTCAGCTTCTCTTATTTGACGCTTTTTGTGATTGTGGAGTGACCATGGAGAGGACACTGTGTGAGCACACTGAACAAAAACACCAAACAGCAGGGACATGAATGACGGAGCATGAACCGTGTCTGGGTGTAGAGCAGATGCTCCTGGCGGTCACTTGCTCGCTCGCTGCTCAGCTGGCTGAATGTTCCCGACTGCTGCAGAGTTTGGCACAGAGGTTTTTCCAGCTCAGACTCGACTGAACGAGCCAGAACAGTGCTGTTCTACTTCTCTGCTGCACGGCCATCCATCCAGACAAAGTGCCTTATCAACACACACACACACACACACTCACACACACATAATACACAGCCTGCTGGGAAATACACTCTGAGTATAAGGTGAGCACAAACTGAACTCTGTTTAGTCATCCTGCTGATTTCACACAGTGTTTTAACACAAGATTGTAAATATTAACAACCGTCAGAAAGGCTGTTTCTAAAAACTGCAGCTTTGTGTCAAAACTGTCATTTCTTCAGCTTTGTCATCACTATCTAAGAATCCATCTGTTGTGAAACAATGGACGACACATCAGCTATCTTGAGTGAAGCCATAAATATAGCGCTCCCCCTAGTGGCAGATCCCTCTATTAGCTCTGTTTTTGGTCTCCACCTTTCAAAAAAAATATCATGCTCTAAAGTTGTTGCATAAGCTTTTTTTTTACTAGTTCAGGGATGGGTATTGATAAGACTTTATTGACACCAATGACCTTATTGAGTAGTTGTACAAGTTTTCTGTGTCAATAACATTTCATCGAGTTTATGAGTCAATAAATGAGAATAAGTAGGGATGCGCAGATACAACTTTTTATCAAACCAACGACTACTTACATTTGAGAACTCACCGACACCAAGTACCGAGCTGAATACTGAATAACATCACTGCAAATCTAGTATGACCTCAAAAATATCTTTTATTTCCTCACTCTCTCATTTTAACAAATAAAATGAAGACCATAATGCACCTGTACATGTTGTTGACATTTTAACAGTCAACAGTTGTCTACCTGGGCACCAATTACCAGCCAACTTGCTGATATTGGTATCTTACGTTGTAGTATTCAGCGTACTTTAACAAGTACAGGTACTTCAGCTCAGTATCAGCATCAGTGTATCCCTAAAAATGAGTAAATATCATCAGGAGACATTGATGTTACTGACTGGAGTAGGCCACCTTGCAATGCTTTGAGTTGTTTGGAACTTTGAGCTTGCCGTAGTTATGTTGAAGTCAGCCATGAGCTTGTAGTTCCTATTTGGAAAAAATGTAGTATACACATTTTTTAAAGTTTTTATGATATATTTCTGTGGTGAAAGTTGAAATTCTGTCTTAAAACCAAATATATATATCGACGTTTGCTAACTGCTTGCATATCAATGCAATTTCCAGTATATGTTAACATCAAGCTGTGTTTTCTATAGGGATGAGTATTGACTTAATTTTATCGATACCAATACCATTCTTGATTCCACTTACCAATCTGATTCTTTATTGATCTTCTTCGATATTGTTCCTGTGAGTTTTCTGTGTACAAAAAATAGCTTTACAGGTTTTCTGCATCGATGATATTTTACTGGGTTTACAGGTGAACAAATATGAAATTGGTCATGATATTGATGTCGATGTATTGTTTTGTTGTATGCTATTGACTGAAGAAGGGCACCTGTCAATACTTTGAGTCATTAGGAACTTTGAGCTTGCCGTAGTTATGCTGAAGTCAGACATGAGTCTGCACTTCCTGTTGGAAAAACATTTACCTGTCAGTATAAAAAAGCTTGAATTTTGAGAATTGTTCACCAAAAGTTATTGTGCTACATTTCTGTGGTGAAAGTTGAAATTCTGTTTTACCAAATATATATAGATGTATGCTAACTGCTAGCATATCAATTCAGTTTCCTGTATACGTTAGCATCAAGCTAACCCCATGTTTTCTGTCTAGTTTTTGGTACATGAAGAGATGTATAACATGTTAAATGTATTGAATAGGAATCACTTGAGTGAGAGTAATGTACATTTCTTTTTATGTTCAGTCTTACAGCTTCTTATTCAAAACTCTAAGCAGAAAATCCTGAATCAGAGTTTTATTGGGAAACTGTCATTCATCTGCTAAGCTAAGCTATCTAGGGCAGAATCGATGAAGGAATTGTTCAGAATTAAGGGAAATGATGTTGATGTAATGAGTTGATAAGCATCCCTACGTTAGTTTGAGGCTTTAACACTAAAACAACCCAAAAAGCAAAGTGTTGTTTCCCCTTGATGCTGCCACATCAAAGTCACTCAACAGTTTGGGAACATCAGAAATATTTAAGCACTTAGTTAATCCTGAAGCTTCAGACTTGCAACTTTTTGGTTGTCTGGAATAAAAACTGGTCATTCATCATGTTGTGATTTATTCAAGTCAGTCAACAGATGATTAATTTAACCGGAGGCTGGAGTCTGAGCTCAAGCTGAGATGAAGGAAAACAGCAGAGAGAAGCTTCACTAACAAAAAATGAACCCTCCAGTGTTTCATCTTACAAACTGTACATAATAAACCGCAGAGTCAACCCTGAGACCTACACACACTTTTTTTACAGTCTGTGTGTGTGTGTGAGAGGAACAAAGTGTATGTACAGAAAGTGTGAAGAGGCACCAACAAAGTGATAAAGACCAGCGTGCATACTGATGCGTATTTATGAGCGAGCGAGGGATAAAAGGAGAAGAAAATGAAGAGTCAGTGAAAGAGGGAGATCAGACTGTCGCTAAGTCTCTTTATTTAAGTGCTGAGAGGTGCATTCTGGGACATGCCACAAGCTAAGTCCTACTTTCTCACCAAAGACTCATTTTTCATGACCTTTTTTCAGAGAAATCATCCACTTTCTGATCTATAAGTCAAATTTGTAATACTAAGATGAGAGTAATAGACATTAACTTCATTCTGAAAAGTCATTTTTGAGTCACTCTTGTCCAAACATGCAGCAAAAAATGTCCTGACAGGGTTCAGCTTTGTCACTATGTGAGCTAATAATGAATGATGATGCTATATTTTCTTTATATACTTGTAACAGTACAAAAAAGAACTGCAACTGATGGAAAAAAACAAATGTGCAGTCGCATTTTCAACCAGAAGCTGTTGCAAATAAATAGAAATATGACTGGAATTATAACGATGATGCATAAACTTTAAAGAGACTTAAATATAAAATGAAGTTACAGCTGAAGGTGCAGTTTTCTGAGCTCATTCTCTGAGTGAATCTGTTTGAAATTAAGTCTGCAGTTATTTCTCTGCTTAACCAGGACACAGCTGCAGAATCTGATGTTCTTCCAGCTCTAATACTGTCACTTGACATTTGACAACAACCAGAGGAACCGTCGGTTATTTAAGGTTACGTTTCCACCTACGCTTGAATTTGAAAGCTGGGGAAAAAAAGTCTGACGGGGAAAAAATATTGACAAAAAAAATGCAATTTCAGTCAGGAATATATTCAAAATCAAGCTGGCTGAGTCAAATTTTCAGTCTTATAGAAATGGAGCAGAGTGATGCATTCTGGGATATGTAGGCTCCTGGTGCAGGAAGTTATCGCTTTGTCATGAACTAAAACATTCTGCAGCTTCACAGCAAAACTGATACTCAGAGTTGAACTTTTGCAAATTTTGATAGCAATTTTTCTTCTCTGCAAGAGAAATAAATCAAGTTATGATAGCACACACACACACACACACACACACACACACACACACACACACACACACACACAAGCACAAAAACTCACGCATGCATTTGCAGGGAAAGCAGTAAGGCTTTGATATCTCCAAAAACAGGGCGAGTGTGTGTTGTTTGTTAAAACTTTTGGGGTCAACAGGGAGCTGGCTGAGCAGGAGCTGAAGTTAGGAAGGCACACACTCACACATACACTTACACAAACTCTCACACACACAAAAAGTGTCAGAGAAAAGATGTGACCCAGGTTTAGAGCCGAGGAAATTGAGAGGATTACTGGGTATTAAAAGTGACACACACACACACACATATTCACACACCTGTACATCCAGCTGAGGCATGCACCAACACATTGACAGGTACACACACAAAAACACACACACACATATATTCACAATGAGTGAGTCTGACCCAGTTCATTATATGAGGGTGTTAGCAGGGAAATCCACATTATTAATATGCAGCGTGAATTTAGAAGCTATTAGCAGCTAAATGGTACTCTGCCACGCTCTGGGTGTGTGTTTGTGCATCTGTGTGTGTGTGTGTGTGTTGAAGCAATTTCCTTCAGCCTTGTAACAAAGTGTGTGTCGTCCATATTTGCCGCTAAAACAGCAGACGAGAAACATGTGTGTTTTAATTCCCAACCAAACATCCATCAGCCTCTCAGCTAGAAAACAAGAAAACAAAATGCTAGAGGAGCCTTGAAGTTGTGTGTGTGTGTGTGTGTGTGTGTGTGTGTGTGTAACTGTGTAAAACAGCAGTAGTAGATGTATTGGTATCAGCCAGTGACAGGCAGCTGCTGAAGAGCGATAGAGAGACCTTTAGTTTACAGCTTTTCATTCTCTCTCTCTCTTTCAGCCCTGAGGATATTTGTATGTGTGTGTGTAAAAGTGTGTGTGTGCCAGCAGTGAATGTGTGTACTTTATAAACAGCTAGAAGGGAAACAATTACACCAATGCACAACAGTGAGAGCATTGGTTGTCCAAAGGCTGTGAACTAAAAGAAAACCAGTCATTTCAGTGTGTTTAAACTTTGTTTGGTGTTTCCAGGAACAAAATCACAGACTTGTTTGTGTTCATTCCTAATTGGTGAGACAGCCTCGGCCTCGGGATATGTGCTCATGCCCTTCAGAAATATTTTATTCGCTTGCTTTGAAAAATATTATGTATGAACTATTTTATGCAGGAAACCGTATCAATCAACTTTTTCCTGGAACAGCACTCTGTGTTCCCGATTGAGAAAAATGTAATGTGACATTTTGAATTCATAAGTTTCCTCTTGGCAACCAAATATGTGAAGTTATTTCAGCTTGGACAGTTACAACAAGTCAAAAAGTCATACATACTTAGTGTAGTCACCAAGCATGGACCCACTCTCTGCAACGTCACCAGTTTAATACTGAGAAAGCATCATACAGACAAAACACGGTGGTTCCTACATTTGGAAAAATGACTCAAACTAATCAGAGTCTTGAAACTGTCAAACAGGAGGAGATCAGAACATTCTCATCTGTCAGTAAAGACTTATTGTACTCTATAATTAATACGCATAATGTATTAAACTCACAACACAATTTGGAAGAATGCAAAATAGCAGGATATGATACACTAAAATAGGGTACAAAACTAAACCATACCATAAATGGATACTAGTAGAATATGATTTGATACTATACAACAATATATGGAATGGTACCATACACTGGGATATGAAACGTTACAATATGATGTGATAGAGTTTGACATGCTATGATACTTCACAGCACTATATGATACACTATGATATGATACAATATGTCATGATATGATGTTATAATGTGTTATGATATAGTAAGATAGGTAACTAAGTGTCACAATACAATATGTTAAAAAAAGATATGATATGGTATGATACACTGATAACAGATAATAAAAGTTGCAATATGATCCATTCTGAAATTATCTTACAATATGGGACCTTATAATATGATACCCTCCCCATCTTCAAATCAAAACTCAAAACTCATCTGTTTCATAAAACCTACTGCTTTTAACTGCTCCCTATTGTCCCTTATTCTATTGCTTTTATGTTGCTGTTTTTATGTGTTTTTACCCTTTGTAAGGCGACCTGGGTGTCGTGAAAGGCGCCTTGAAATAAAATGCATTATTATTATTATTATACATTACAGTAGGCTGAGTTACTGAATGTTACAATATGATGTGATACATCAAAATATGTTAGGTTTCCATATGCTACAATGGGATATAGTACAATATAATACCGTACATATGGTGGCAAAATATGATAGGTGACAGCTAGAGTCTCTAATATGTATATATACGTACCATCACAGGTTTTCAAAGGAAAAAACGATATGATATGATATGATATATGCGATGATATGATATATGATATACATGATATGATGTGATATAAGATTTGACATGACATGACATGACATGACATGATGTGAGATGATATGACATGATATGATATGACATGACATGACATGACATGGTATATAGGTGTATTTGGAAAATAGGATATGATTCAATATGAGATTGTACAATGCAAACAGATACAGCTGGTGTTACAAAACAATATGCTAAGACATGATACGAAACAAAGCGTTATGATATTTAGACAAAAGAGGATATGATCTGATATGATAAGGTATGATAAGTGAAGAAACTGCGCAATACCAGCCTTAAGATATGATACAACAATTGAATCGATTCACCTTAATTGGAGCAAATCAATACAAGAATAGGATACAATATGAGTCAAATGAACAGTGCAATACAATACAGTACTGCTGGATTAGAAATGAAATGATATCTTATCATATGAAACAAAGAAAAGGCATACATTATGATTTAATGGGATACAATATGACAAAAAATGCTATAATATGCTACGATCAGTTACACTAGTACATGACAGGGCACAGCATGACAAAAATATAGATATATTTACGGGAAATATAATAACTATATTTACAAAGCACCTCAAAGACCTACAGTTATGAAGTGTTAAAGTAACAGAGATAAATGAGGTTGACTCTAATCTCCTCCCCTGATTACAGCAAACACCATTATTGTTTGTATGTGACATTTAAAGGCTTACTGCAGAGAGCAAACTGTTTCCTGGTTAAGTTCATGTAAACACGCTGAGTAAACACACCGAGGCTAATATCTGAAAATTACACAGGAGGCAGTTAAACCATGAGCGACATGATAGATATGTGCAAATAGAACAGATATTATTCTGCACTTTGCATTACAGTTTAGTGTATGTATCCAATCCTGTGAGGTAAACGTGGCTAAGAGCTGTACTTGACTTATGGAAAAAGGTTCAAAGACCTCTGTAGTGGGATTCAGTTAAATGTGAGATAGGCAGAGCAGCGTACACACACTCACAATCACACACACACACACGCAGAGGTTACTCAGCAGAGTATCATTATGTCTCCTCTGTGCAGTTATTAGACTGTCCCCGTTATTATAAAAGAGCTGCTGTACGCTCTGATAATACGAGAGAAGACACCAATTATGGAGAGGTTCATCGTCACAGGTACTGCAGGTAGCACTTTTCTATATTATAGCTGTCAGTGTGTGTGTATGTGAGAGTGTGTGTGCGTGAGTGTGTGTGAGTGTGTGTCGTCCAGCCTGTGCTAGCCGAGCTATCTGACAGAGCAGATTGTGATTTTTAGCTGAGCAGCGCTAATCTCTTCTTACAATATGAAGCGCTGATTACACACACTGCACACTGTGGGAACGAGAGGAGAGAGTGTGAGTGAGTGTGTGTGTCTCTGCTAGTGCATATGTGTGAGTGTGTGAGTGAGTGAGTGAGTGTGTGTTATGGAGAATATAAGGGGCAGATAAGACACCAAGGTGAGGATGGTAGACAGAGAATTAAGTTCAGTAGAAGAAGAGGTGAGGAGTGTGTGCGTGTGTTTTCGAGGGGAGATAAGGTTATTTCATACGCGCGCGCGCACACACACACACACACACACACAGGGTGAATAGCACAGCATGTACAGTAGGGATGTTATGACTAGGTCATGCCTCTGCACTGTCCTGTTATGCTTGGCTGGGGTGATTATAGCCAGTGTGTGTGTGTGTGTGTGCGTGTGTGTGTGTTTAGATAACAACGGTAGAATAGTAAGTTGTAGGAAGCACAGAGGCCTGAACAGGAACCATGGAAATGAACAGGCGGCACACACACACACACACACACACACACACACACACACACACACACACACACACACACACACACACACACACACACACACACACACACACACACACACACACACACACACACACACTCACACACTTACACACTCACACACACAGATTGCTGTTAAGGAATGAACACTTCGAGCCAAATCTGATGCGGCCCGCTTGCCCGTTTGTGAATTTCAGGAGAAGCGTTGATGATGATGTGTCGATAACGATAGCGTGCGTTTTCTGGACAAGAAGCAGCGTGTTTATCTGCTGTTTACTGATCTTTGCAGAGATGTTTTCAGACTGAACACAAAAAACAAACTTTAGGAGCCATACAGCTGCAAAATAAATCACAGTGAGGAGGACGTGGGTAGATGAGAAGGAAGTGAAATGTGCTTCAGCTCAGGGAATAGAAGACAGATCACCTCAGGGGTCCTTAACAATGAAATGTGGAAAATAGATCAAACATTTTCTGTTTGTACAGTTATGAATCAAATTCAACCTCGGTTTTTTGTTTGTATTTAAATAGTTACTGGTTTTGGAAAACATTTCACGACCCCCATAAGAGTTCCCCAACCTCCACTGATTTATAAACCACTATAATTTAGTCGTATGTGACTAAAAGGAGGTCGACTGTATTTAGAATGGACAGCCAGAGTCTGCGCAGTAGAAAATTTGGGTGGAGCCAATTAACAAAAAAGTAATAAACATATCTATTTCAGTTTCTAATTTCTTTTTGGCTCTCTTTCCTGAAGTTTCTTATTACCCCGATAAAAAGTACTCATGAACTGCAGCTGTCAATCATTGTAAAATGAAACTTATTACCTGGTTTTTAACATCGAATAACTAATGAAAAACCAATTCCTCAGTAAAAAAAGGATTTGAACACAATGCAACAATAACAACTCCATATAAGCACAGTGTAAGGATGTGAGAAACATTTCTCTGAGGTTTAATAATTTTTTGAAAGTTTTACCACCTCTCATTTGGAATGCATTAGGAGACAGAGATTTTGACCTATACTGCAGCCAGCCACCAGGGGGAGCCGTTTTTGTGGAGACCTCAGTTAGAGCCGACTGTCATCGCGTCCACTGTGTATAAAGTCTATAAGCGACACTTAATTCTGTAACAATTCCAAGCCATTTAAACATACCTGCCAATATTTGACATTAATATACACGTAGTTAAAGTTTAAATTTCCCTTCCTGCAAAGATCAGCGACCAGAGCAGCTCTTCACTGATTTGATAAAATTCTACGCCACAAATAAATCAAACTCTCCGTGGTATCTCTCATCTCTCGTTGCTCTAGCTTTGCTCCAATTCCCCTGTGTTTTCATAAATGTAGTGTATGTGATTTTTGGCCTCAGTTGGAGTCCCAGCTTTCCACCATATGTTTCATCCTGTCACATCTGTTTCCTTATTTAAACCTCATCGTCCATGTTACTGTCTACTTTATGACTTTGTCTGCACTACAGACAAATTCATCTTTGACCACACACTGCTTCCTTTCCTGGGTGGCCTTTGCTTTGATTTGCCTCTCGGTAGTTTTTCTTTTCCTGTACGGAGTCTGACTCAGCTGGGCAGGTTAAGGAGGCTTGTTTTGCTGCTTAGGAACTGATGGTCGTAAGTTGTTAACAAGATCAAAGCATGTTCTTTCTCCCAGTGGAGATGCTGCTGAGTATGTGCTACTGAAGAGTGTAATTAATTTTCAGAGCAGCTTAGGCTCAATGTATACGCTTTTTTCTTCTCTATTTTGGTCCTGGTTGTATGGAAGCCCATTTGTACCAGTACAAAAACTAAAAATGAAAAACTGGCTTTGTTGAATTTTGTTTTGTCCATATTGTGATTTCTACTTTTTATGTTGCAATTTCCACTTTTTGCCTCATAACTTCGACTCTCTCAAAGTTTTGACTTATCTCAAATGTCCACTTTTCATTTCCAAATTTTGACTTTATCTCAAAATTTCAACTTTTTGATCCCAGAAATTTGACTTTATCTCATAAATTCAACTTTTATCCCATACTTTTGACTTTCTATTACAAAATTTTGACTTTCTTTCTCAAAATTTCAACTTTTTTTTGTCATAAATATGACTTAATATAGGAAAAAATCAACAAAACCAGTTTTTTATCTCTTATTTGCCAACTGGCAGAAAAAAGGATCATATTTTCTCAGTTTCCCTGTATAACTTGATGGAATTAAGGAGAGTAAAACCTTCTTTAAGTGGTTAAACATATATTTCAGAGGCTTTTGTAGAGAATTTCAACACAGCACTGGATTTTATCATTATAATCAGTATCTTATTTCATAAAGTGGTGCAATTAAATCATTAAATATACATTCCAGTTCAACTTTATTCAATTTGATTCAGTTCATTATGCCAATTTATTTCTGTCTAATCTAACCGATCAAACCAAATTTGTTCCAATTCAATCTAAAACCAGAAAAGCAGACAAAAGCACTGAACAACATGATAATAAAAACCCTGAAAAACATGACATTAAAAAGATAAATCAACAGTTCTAATTTTAAAACAGAAAAGCAATTCAATTGTTTGACTTTAAAAAAAATAAGAGGATAAAAATTACTATTTTGCAGAGTGAGAAGCCAGTTTTTAATTTGTTAAGTACCATAGAGTTATAATGACCTCAAATTAGCTTGTGGAGTATTTGAATGACCCTTTTTTTTTAAAAATCAAGCAGATTTCTGATTTTTTCCTGAATAAATATGGTAGATTAGAAAATTCTGGCTACGTTTATTTTAACATAAGGCTATAATGTCTTCGTGTTAAGCTTTGACTGCATTATAACTCAGTAAAATACAGTCGGATTTCACAATCAAGCACAGTGGATTTATTAAATGTTCTCATACTTGGTTGAGTCTTAATACCAAAAAAATCCCCCAACATTTTTGTTGCGTTGAAGCTCCCGTCTTGGTTTTTAATGCACCATCCTCAGCCACTCCAGCTGCATTGCTGCAGGGAACGTCTCACCTACTATCGGATGGATTGCTGAGAAATTTGGTTCAGAGATTGGTGTTTGCCTCAGGAAAATATGTGAGTAAGAAAAATGAGTCACTGCTTACTTGTATTTTCTGGTACCAGATTCAAAATGTGAATATTTTCTACTTTCCTTCCGTCGATAGCTTTTGGACTCAATGTTGCACAAAATCTTAAAATTCTGACATGCTACATAAAAAAATAAACAAATAATGAATGTGCTGGTTCTTCTCTTGATTAATGGGTTGTACAGTAATTGTTTGATGAAGCCCTGCAGTTCTGCCTTTGACCTTTTGATGACACATCCCGTCTTATTTCTGCACCTTCTACTCGCCTGTTCCATTCTTCTTTCATGACATTTCATTTGGAAACTGACAGAAAACAGGTCCTTCAATCAAGTTGTTTATTTCCTTTGTTTAAAAATAGATGCACAGAGGCTTTTCTGGAAGATGCCTGCGAGATATTTTGCAAATGTTCAGAAAGCGAGAGAAGAAGAAAGAAAAAGGGGAGGTCAGAGAAGCAGCTTTTATTTG